>SOPF01026907.1:68976-92483 GCA_012979155.1 Hypericum perforatum
AACATTTATTCTTAATACTATAACTTTTTAGATTAGAAATCGGTTGATATTCTATTTGTTAGGTGATAAACAACTAGTTAAGCAGTCAATTGGCTATTTGATTATAGGATGTTAGTGGTCTCTTATCAACCACACCCAAACCAAGCATCGCACTCCTCATTGGAAGAACTTATGAAGAGTTTGGTCATTTAGCACAAATTAGAGTTTGCAAGCTACTAATCAAAGTATTCAAGCTACTAACCAGAGTATTCAATATCTTTCCAACCAAACTCAAGCAAGCATCAAGAATAGTGAGGAGCAAATATCTCAACTTGCAGCTGATATAAGACAGATTAAAGAAAGCTGTATGAATGTGGAGTGCCAAGAGTTCAAAGTGCAAGAAATAAAGGTTGAGATGCAATGCAAAGAGGAAGTGGTAGAACTCGAAGAAGATGAACAAAATGGATGCGAGGTGATGATCGTGCCATAGCTCATCAAAGAACCACTGGAAATCATACTACCTATGGTGACACCAACAAAATTATAATAATTGGAGTTTGAAGTTGAAGCTGGTAGAACCTATATAGATAGCATGTCTCGTATCAATTTGAGTACGTATACGTACTAGATATGGTTAAAGAAGATGAGAAGGCACTAAGAGTGAATATGAAGAGGAAGATTGTACAACCTTCTCGAGTTAAAATAAAGATTCAGGACCAAAACCGCATATTTAATCCCAATTGAAGGACACCAAAGATGGATCTAGCTAATGATGCTAAATTAGCGCTTATTAGGAGGCAACCCAATATTTTTTATTTTTTTTCTTTTCTAGGATTTTTTTAAATTTCAGAATAATACTTCTTAATTAAGTTTAATAACTTGTCTTAATTTTGCAGGAAAACAAATAGGTGTTTGCCACGACAATTAAACGTTGAAGGAATTAAATAATTCCCCTACTCAAAGTGATGGGAGTGTTCGTGACATAGTAAACAACTAGTTCAATTATTTGCTCTTCCATTGCAACGACGAATTGGCATCGCGACGATGTGAACATACATTATTTAATTATGTCTCCTTCCCTCTCAGCGATGGACACACCTCGCCACCATGCGTACAGCAAAGTCACCAAGAGAGATTAAATTATTTAATCTGTCGCAGCCAGAAGTTTTCAACACCACGAAGTCAACAGGTTGAATTAAATAATTCAACCCTGCTCTCGCGGCTAACAAGAAAATCGTGATGAGGAATTCAAGCCCATTAGCCAATTAATCAATTCTATTATCACAGCAAACAATTTTCAATGACACGGAGTGTCTAGAAGAAAACATTGATTACGTTGATGGCCAAAATGGAAGAACATTCTACTTATGTACCATCTAACCTACCCGATTTAAAGGCAAGTCTTACAATCATGGAGCACAAGCAAGCCTGAGCTACATCCATGCTTCACCTTCTTCTCGTAGAGATCAACAATGGGCCATCACTACCTCAAACAAGCAAAGCACCACCCGAGGGAGTTTCTAAACCCTAAACTCATTTGTTTTATTAAATTTTTTTTATCTTCTGTGTTTTATGTTTTGTTTTCTTGTGTGTCCCGTATATTTTTCATTTTATTTTTTTAAGTCACCCTATGACATAAGGACATGTTGTTCTCTAAGTGTGGGGATGTTTAAGTAGTTTTTAGTTTGTTTTGTTTGTCGAGGCAACTACTTGCGTGAACTTACAACCTTGAATTTTTGAGCCAATAACAATTTAAGATCCTTAGGAAGCTCATGCGAGGATAAAATTAGCAAGAATATGATAAAGCCCATATTGAGAATTAGTTCTTGACTTCTTTTTTTCAAGAACCTTATAATTATATTAAGCGACCACTAGTGTACAAGACTAATAGAACACTTGAGAGAATTCAGGTGGCACAACTATAGTAACCAACTCCTGCTTGTATCATGGAAATATTTTAGCTAACTTGCGTGACGATTAACCGAGTGAAAAAAAGAAAAACTATGTTAAAAAAAATGTTCTTAAGGGATGTGAAAGAAAGGAAAGAAAATTGACATGTGGAATATGGAAAACAAGGTGGAATGCGAAAGAATGCTGGCAGAAGGGCAGTAATCAGATAAACAAGTAGAGATAGAGTAGTCTCTGGCTTGACTAGGAGATATGATAGTTGTAAAGAAATATTGAAACCACAAAGTTGTGTCCAGCCTGGCAACATCTGATAAGTGAAGTCCCAAGTGCCATGCAAGTTGAGTGCTAACCATGTTGACTTAAAATGTTTTGGGACGAGGCCAAGCTAAATAGTACTATAAGTGCCTTAATATCCAATTATGCCTTGTGCTTATTAATATTGAGTCTCTAGTGGTTTTCATCGCTTTTGAATAATTAAAATTATGGGGAACTACTTTGATTTGTGGGCTAGACTTGAATTATGAAATTAACTTGGTAGTGGAATTCCTATGGATAGTCTCCTGTTAATGGTTTATTGATTCATTGTGGTTAAAATACAAGTGCTCGAGTTGCCAATAATTGTTTTTATGTGCTATGTATTTTTTTTTAATTTTCTTTGAGTCTTTTATCTTTTAAGTTTGTGACTCAATTTAAGTCTTGCTTGGGGACAAGCAAAGTTTATGTGTGGGGATTTTTGATGTATGTCTAAAATATGCATTAAATGTATATGATTTTGAGGCTATTTTTGTAATTTGATAAATTTGATATTTAGTTCTATATTGTTTTAGTTAACTTATGAGTTTTAGGTGACTAATGGACTCTTTGTGCTAATTTATAGGAAAAGAGGCAATTTTGGTAAGGAATTATACATGAAGAAGGAGTCTAGAAGGACAACTGTTTGGAGAAGAATTTGGAGAAGCTTATTAGAAAAAAATTGAAGATCCTTCTTTTCCTTTCCGATGGTATAAAGAACGTACAAATCGAAGTTCGAAAGAGGAAGTTATGGCCAAAATAATAAAGACTTATCTTGTAGAATATTATTGCGGAAAGTCGGAAACAATATTGGAAATTCATTTTTCTTAAAATTAGGAGTCTTTAGGACGACCCTTTTAGGTTTTTAGGTTTAGGAGGGTTATATAACCAAGTAGCTTTAGTTTTCAATCTACTCTCTTATCTATCATTCATCATATTTTCCATTCCGTAGATTAGGTTTTATTATGAGGAACTAATCCTCTTGGTGGATTCGAGGGAGGAACCAATGATAGTGAGAATCTTACTTTATTCATCTTGTTCATTTTAGTATTTGCTAATTCATTGTGCTTATTTTTGTTCTTGAATGATTTGCGGTCGTGAATTTATTCTAGAATTCACATGCCATCGATTTCTGATTAGTAGTTATAATTAGGAATTGAACAATGAGCAAAGTTAATTCAAGAATGAATGATTGTTACAATACTAATTAACTAGGAATAATTAAGGGAAGTTTGTACATATCAAGGTTTTGAGTATAATTGCTAGGAGTAGGAACATCTATTCTTAATGCTATTGCTTTATAGATTAGAAATTAGTTGATATTCTATCTATTAGGTGATAAACAAATAGTTAAGCAATTGTTTGGCTAGTTGATTATAGGATGTTAGTGGTCTCTTTGCAGATGCGGGAGATTTACCTCTATTTGCTAGATGAATCAGATTATCCTGAGTGATCTAGTGATCGGCCACGTGTGTTCCAACCTTGAATCTACCATTTATTTCTCATTGTTTTGCATATATTTATTTTTCTTTTCTTAGTTTAGTTTCCTTTTAATCATTCACAACTCTCCCCCCATTTTACATTATTTGTTTAGTTTGTTAGGTTAATTGAATATTTATTCCTCCTTGGATCCAACTCAGTATTTCCACTTACTTGCTACAAACTAGTGAGCCGTGAATATTGATTTATTTTGAGATATTTCAACACGCTTGTCAATGAGCTTTTACAGGATATTTAATTTGAGAACGAAAGATTCGAAATTGATGATTCAATTTTTTTAAAGCAAGATGTTGTGAATCATGTTGATGAAAAGAACTGGCACAAAAATTCCACGGTTAAGCATGGAAAATCCAAAAAGGGGAAAAACATTAAGAGAAATAAAAATGAGAACAACGGCAAGAAGAAGCTGAAGGGTAGCTGCTATGTGTGTGGAAAACCCAGTCACTATGTTTGAGAATATCATGACTACAAAGGGAACAAACTAATAAGATAGTTTTTGTGACTACTATGTCCATAGCATGCCTTGTTAACGACGATACCATAGATTGGTGGACTAACTTAGGTACAACCTATCATGTAAACCAAAATAGGGTTTGTTCAAGACATATGAAATGATGAAAGAAGTCAAATTTATCTATATGGCAAACGCTTTTTCCAGCAAATTTCTAGGCATAAAAACTACTATTGTTCCTCTCACATTGCAAAATAATACGATTTTAAAGAATGTGTATCATATTCTTGCTATGAGAAAGAATCTTGTATCTCATCATAAATTAGATAAAAATAGTTTCAAGTAGTCTTTCGTGCCAAAAAAAATGGCTAAGTAAGAATGGAAATATGTACTTATTAAATATTGACTATAATAATGCCATATCTTCAGCTTGCTTCTCTGGTTTTTTATTTAATATTAATGAGCATATTAATAGACATTCTATATTAGGACTTATTAGAGTTAACGTTGTGACGTAGGGTCGTCACACAAGGAGAAGTGCATGGAAGTGTTCTTGTACGTGTGCATGAAGGCAGGAAAGAATAATTCATGTATGCATGGCTTTGCATGCTGATGCGGTAAAAGTCGGTTCAAATATATGTGCAAGAGAACACGTTCGCATAAGTAATAAAGTGATAAGTAAGATTGTCTCCACAGGGAAAAAGTAGAATCAATTCTTGAAGAACTAGATTATGAATTCTCGATTATTAAGCTAAGCAATTTAAGTGATTGGTTGGTTAATAGTTCTAATACTACAGATCATGATGCAAGCATAGAGTTGTCAATCCTAGTCTCGAACAATGATCAAAAACTACGATAATATAAATCGGACAAAATCTATGATATGAATCAAGGTTGTCACTCTTAATTTTAAGCATGCAATACAAGGCAATCGACGATTAATAATTAAGTAATTGAATGTAAAAAAAAGACTTAATTATGAGAGATGAAAATACCTCATCGATTGACTGATCCGGAATATTGATTACAAGCCCGTACAAAATAATGCTAAAATGAACAGGAAATAAAACTTGCACTAAATAAAAACTATGACTAAAACTCTTGGGCCTTATGCTCTCGGTGTGTAAATTGGTGTCCTTGATCGTAGTTGAGGCTGTCCTTTTATAGCTGCCAGAGTTTACCTACTCCCAGCGAGTGCTGGCTAAAGGTAGCGTTTATTGGTAGTAGGTAAACCTATTGTGATTAACCGCTTGGAATATGTAGCGAATGTTGGCAGTAGTTGGCCAACGAAAAGCGACCGCTTGAAGTCTTGCTAGCGACTACTGGCCTCTTGCGAGTAGTGACCGCTTAACATCTTGCCAGTGATTGCTGGCTTCTTGCGGGCAGCGACCACTGGTTGTTTCTTGCCAGCTCCTTTCCTTATCATGTCTATCTACCATGACTGGTCATCCAAAATCTTCACCACACCTATGATAATACACAAAACTCGACAAGTAACCGTTTCCTGATTCGACACATATAACATGACAACAACTAAAATAATTACAACTAAAACAACTCAAAACATGATTAAATATCAAGATAAACACAACCATTTGTACGTACATTTACATGTACATCACAACCCCACACTTACTTCTTTACTTGTCCTCAAGTAAAGTACATCAGAATGACCGAATTAAAGGAACCTCCAAATGTGCGAACAATTTACTACAAGCTTCATCTCATTCTCAGTCATTCCTCTTATTTAATTGCTAAGGATAAAGATCATGTAAGTGCAACATCCGTAATTATTTAACTCGATTCTTGTATTATGCATACCATATAAGAGAGTTTACTACTCCTAGTTTCAACCTATTATAAACTCACATTTAAACAATTTGGTGGTCAACTTTCGATCACTCGCTAACATGCTCAGGGTCTAAGAATGTCATAATTTTTACTTGACACTACCTTGAGCAATGTAGAGCTCATAATGAAGAGGGACTTTATATGGGGTTATAATAGGGTTTAAGGTAAGGGAAGGATAAACATATGGGTAGTTGTTGAACCACCCAATTTAAGGGTTACCTAAAAATGCTAACTCTTGACTATACTAAATATCTCACCCTATAATGACAAAATGCTCAACCCAATTCACTCATATACAAGAGGTCAGTTTACTCGGGGTAAACCACTTACTTATTTTTGTGTGCCTTATTCCTTCCATTCTTTCCACTTTCCTAATTTTTTTTCATTTCTTTTCTTTCCCAATCTTCTCACATTCTCTTTTTGGTCATTTTCTTCTTCTTTTGCACTCTTTCATGCATTTGTGGCAACTTATCCAAATTTTGATTATTGACCTTAATTCTTCCCTTTTTGTTCCCATATGCGTTCAAATCCCCTAGCTATACTAATGAATGAACCCATACAATATTTTCACAAATGATATTCTAATCCCTCGGAATAAGTAGTCAAAGGTGGGTAGGAGTGGAATATAGGTTCATGTAAGGGTTTGCAATCAATTAATCAACACCTAGGCTTAAGCTCAATAGGGTTTTATAATGGATACTATCGAGTTTTTAGCTCTAAGGTCTAGGTTCAATATAGAAAATTCCCTCGATATCTAACTTACCCTACACTACAAAATTGTTCAAAGTGCTAATATACCATTCTCATCATCCGACAATCTATATCCAATATTAAAGATAGATTGATTCAAATCTACTCCCTGACAATGGAGCCAAAAACTTGATGCGGTAAAAGTCATTTCAAATATACGTGCAAGAGAACATGTTCGAATAAGTAATAAATTGATAAGTAAGATCATCTCCATAGGGAAAAATAGAATCAATTAAAAGTACCAGATTATGAATTCTCGATTATTAAGCTAAGCAATTTAAGTGATTGGTTGGTTGATAGTTCTAATACTATAGATCATGATGCAAGCATAGAGTTGTCAATCCTAGTCTCGAGCAATGATTAGAAAATACGATAATATAAAGTGGACAAAATCTATGCTATGAATCAAGGTTGTCACTCTTAATTCTAAGCATATAATACGAGTCAATCAATGATTAATAATTAAGTAATTGAATGTAAAAACAAGACTTAATTATGAGATATGAAAATACCTCACAAATCGAGTGATCCAAAATGTTGATTACAAGCCTGTACAAAATAACGCTGAAAAGAACTAGAAATAAAACTTGCACTGAATAAAAACTAGGACTAAAACTCTTTCCCTATGCTTTCAGTGTGTAAATTGGTGTCCTTGATCATAGCCGAGGTCGTCCTTTTATAGCTGCCAGAGTTCACTTACTCCCAGTGAGCGCTAGCTAAAGGTAACAATTTTAGGTAGTAGGTAAACCTACTGTGATCGACCGCTTGGAATATGTAGTGAACGCATCAAGTAGTTGGCCAACCAACATCGACCGCTTGAAGTCTTGCCAATGACCGCTGGCTTCTTGCGAACAGCGACCGCTTAACTTCTTGCCAGTGATAGCCAGATTCTTGCGGGCAGCGCTGGTTGCTTCTTGCCAGCTCCTTTCTCGATCATGTCCTTCTGCCATGACTGGTCATCCAAAAGCTTCACCACACCTATGACAATAGACAAAACTCGACAATTAACTATTTCCTAATCTAACACACATAACATGAAAACAACTAAAATAATTACAACCAAAATAACTAAAAACATGATTAAACATCAAGATAAACACAACCATTTATACATATGTTTACACGTACATCACATGCATCGGCCAACTCGAGTAATTTTCCTTTCGCATTGAATAAGCTATTTTATGATAGCATGTCTTTTGTTTGTATTTCTTTCCGTTAGTAGCTAAACAATCAAGCTTTAATGTTTGTTATTAAATGTAATATTCAGGGATTTGAAAGCTTGTAACAAGCGACCTTGATAGTAAAGGCTCGCCTGGATTTTAGCCTTTTTAAAGGCAAGAATGATAAGGAATAAAGGCAGAGAGTTTTATCCCGAATTTTCCCTGAGTTGGAAGTTTCTTTTTTTTACATCGTGAGCATAAATTCTTAACAATTTGCCCCATTGCCATTGGAATTGGAATCCAACAAACCTCAGCTTAACAAATGGAAGTTCAGAGAGTTGTTGTAATATCCTATCCGTGTTTGCATAACCTTTACAACCAAATTCAACTATGCTTTATGTTACGTTAGGTGGTAATAGAGCTGAGATTGAGATCCACTCAATTTCTATATTGAGAGTTACTATTCCCTACCCTAAACTCATCCTTTAAGCCCATCTAAGAGCCGATCAACTGATCCGTGCCTATATAAACTACCAACTCCACCAAAAGTTGAGCAATATGTCTGATCTTGACACCGCAAAATATCTTGGAGACCTTGAGACCCTGATGCAACAGGTCTTAGATCAACTATGTAATATGGCCGTGCAACCTGTGGAGATGTGCAACAATCTTTTTAGAATTAAAGACGATAAGTTGGAGGATATGTGAAGATTGAGAGGAGGAGGAGGCCAAGGAGTTAGAGGGCGAGGGTGAGCTGATGGAGGTTGTAGGACCAGGAGGGAATTAAATCATGGATAGGAATCAGGTGGAGATTATTTTAGATGCATTGATCAACTATTTAAAATGAACATCGAGAAGTTCTACAATGATGTAGATATGGAGGCATTCCTGAATTGGCTTAACTTCGTAGAGAAGTATTTTGACTGTATAGAGCTCACGAAGGTGCAAAATGTAAACTATGTTGCCTTTAAGCTTGAGTCTGGCACAACTGTTTGTAGAAAAAGGAGCAAGAATCTCACAGAAGAAGGGGTGATCCATCTGTACGTGACTAGCCAACTATGGAGCAAACTTTATGAGAAAGATTCTTACTGACTGATTATCATCAATCATTGTACATTTAATTCTTGTTGGCACACAAAGCAATAGATCCATTGAAGAGTACACCATGAAGTTTATGAGGTTGGCCGCTCGCAATAATATGGAGGAGAATGAGCATCAAATGATAGCCAGGTTCGTGGAGGGCTTGAATTATGAAGTCAAGAGTCATATAGAATTTGTCACCTTCTTGTATTTAGATACGTGCATAAAGGTAAGAAAGATTGGCTCCATACTGAAGACGAAGAAGATGGTTGCGAATAGAATCACCCTATTAGGGCAAGCATCAGGCCACAACCATGGCATGGATAAGAATCCTACTTCTTTCGCGAACATAGGAGTTGCACTAAGAGCATGACCCACTCTTACTAATGTGGATCCACATCAAAGGAAAGGCAAGGAAGTTGCCAAGAGCTCCTCAAGAATTATTTGCTTTAAGTGCAACAAAATTGTACACAAATCTAGTGAGTTTCTGAGGAGGAAGTTTGCTCAATTGTGCAAAAAGGAAGGAGATTAGGAAGAAGCTCTCTATTGTTCTCCTATTGACGAGAGCAAAGAAGACGTCACTAAGGAGTTAGAGGAGGAAGAAGAGTATTGTGGCATGATTTAGAAGTATGCTCTAGCCACAGAGAAGAAAGACATGTCACAAAGACACAACCTATTTAGGACTCAATATTACATTGGCAAGGAGATTTGTGATGTAATTATTAATGGAGGTAGCCAAGAGAATTTCATCAGCCTGCAAACTGTTAAGAAGCCTGGATTGTGAGTCACACCCTATTTACGACCCTACTCCATCAGATGGATCCAAGTTGGAGGAGGAGTGAAGGTAAATTTGCATTGCCAAGTTCCTATTTTATAGGAAATTCTCAGATGTTGTCACATGCGACGTACTCCATATGGATGCATGCCATATCCTATTGGGGAGACCTTGGGAGTTTGATAATAATGGAGAAGAAAATACATATGAAGTGAATAAGGAGTGGAGAAAATTCACTTCGAGGATCCAAAGGAAGCTTCTATCCTGAGGAAATCACCAAGATCTTACAAGAGTTTTGACACGTTTTCTTGATAAGCTTCCTCATGGTCTATGATATGCAACACCAAATTAACCTCATCCCCGGAGCTTTACTTCTGAACCTCCCTCACTAAAAAATAAGTCCAATAGAGCATTAAGTCTTAAAGGAGCAAGTGCAGGATTTGCTCGCTTGTGAACACATATAAGAAAGCCTAAACCTGTGTGATGTTCCTGCACTATTGATCCCAAAGAAAGATGGGTCATGGTAGATGTGCATTGATAGCAAGGAAATTAATAAGATCAAAGTGGGATACAGATTCCCTATTCCGAGGTTGGATGGTATGCTAGACAACCTGATTGGCTCTATGATCTTTTTCTAAGATCAACCTAAAGAGTGACTACAACCAAATTTGCATCAGGCCTGGTGATGATTGGAGGACCATGTTCAAAATAATGGAAGGCTTGTACAAGTGGTTGGTAATGCCTTTTGGACTCACCAATACCCCGAGCATGTTTATGAGATTAATGTATCAGGTATTACATACTTTTTTGGACAAGTTTGTGGTTGTTTATTTCAATATGTAGAGTAAGACAAAGGAAGAATATTCGATGTATTTGTAGAAGTGCTTGAACTGTTGAGGGAGAATAAGTTATTTGCTACTCTGAAAAAGTGTACATTTTGGCAAGAGAGCTTGCTATTTTTAGGGTTCATAGTTGGCAAAGATGGTGTGCACATTGATCAGGCGAAAGTGGATGAAATTCAATCTTGGCCTCAACCTACGAACATGAGGCAAGTGCAAAGTTTCTTGGGATTAGCATCCTTTTACCAAAGGTTTGTCCGAGGTTTTAGTGTTATTACTACACTATTGATGTCTCTGTTGAAGAAGAATGTTCCTTTTGTGTGGAGCAAGGAAGTTGAGCAAGGCATTCAGAGTTTAAAGGACTCCCTCAGTTTCGCACCTTTCCTGGCCCTTCCCAATTTTGGTAAGTTATTTGAGGTTGATGTGGATGCCTTTAGAGTTTGGATTAGAGCCATACTTGAATAGAAAAAGAGACCTGTGGCCTATTTCAGCGAGAAACTTAGTACACATTGGCAAATATGGACCACCTACGAGAAGGAGTTTTATGTTGTTTTTAGGGCTCTTAAGACTTTTGGGGGCACTACCTAATTGGTAGGAAATTTGCATTTTACACCGATTATAGAGCTCTAAAATTTCTAAATGACTACTCAAAGCTATCTAATCATATGCATGCACATTGGTCCACATATTTGCAAAAGTTTCTCTTTAGAATTATGCATAAGAGTGGAACCTCTAATGTAGTGGCAGACACGTTAAGTAGGAGAATGGCATTGCTTGCTGAATTAAAGGGAGAGATTACTACCTTTTAATGCTTGCACATGCTCTACAAATATGATGATGATTTTGGGGTGATATGGAAGAAATGAAAGGATAGAAATAGTTATGAAGATTACTACGTACATGATGAATATCTTTTAAAGGGTAATCAACTTTGCATTTCCAAAACTTTGCTCTGTGACCAATTGATTTGGGAACTGCATAAAGGAGGTTTATTGACTCATCAAGACCAAGACAAAACACTTGCTACCTTAGCTAAAAGATTTTTCTAGCCCAGGATGGGTGTGGAAGTGGGATGTATAGTGAAGCACTACCATGTTTTCCAAGAAACAAAGGGTGAAGTGCAAAACACAGGCCTCTACAGACCACTCCCAATTCTAAGGAACATTTAGGAAGACTTCAGCATGGATTTCATGCTAGGCTTACCCAGCACCCCTTGTGGTGTAGATTTAGTGTTTATTATGGTTGACAGGTTGTCCAAGATGGCCCATTTTATACCATGTAGGAAAGCAACGGATGCTCCTGGGTGGCATATCTCTTTTTCATAGAAGTAGTGCAATTGCATGGTATACCAAGGACAATAACATCAGACAAAAATATAAAGTTCCTTGCCAGCTTTTGGAAGACCTTATGGAAGTTATTCGATGCTATGCTTCAGTTTAGCACAACCACTCATCCACAAACACATGGCTAAATGGAAGTAATGAACCGCACCCTAGGGATTTTGTTGCAAAGCCTATGCTACGAGAAGCAACGGTAGTGGGATTATGCATTGCCAATTGCTGAGTTTGCTTACAAAGGGGTTGTACATCACTCTATGGGACATTCACCTTTCTCCTTAGTTTATACAAAGATGCCAAATCATTTGGTAGATGTGTTATTGATGATCAAGCCCCCTAAGGCAAATACTTCTACAATATCCTTCGTGGATCATGTGCAAGAAGTTCTAGAAGTAGTCAAGAAGAGATTAGCATCCACCTATGCAAAGGAAAAGGCAAGAATTAACAAGCATCAACATGTTAAAGTATTTTAGCCTGGTGAAGAGGTAATGGTATACTTCCGTAAGGAGAGAATGCCTTCTCATTTAGGAGGGAAGCTCCAACCAAAAAGGTTTGGTCCATACAAGATTTTACGAAGAGTTAATGACAATGTATATGCGGCAGACTTGCCAGAGGAGTTTGGAGTGTCAAAGACCTTCAATATGGCTGGCTTAACTCCCAATTTCAATCCTTTACCTTTGCCATCACACCTAGCAACTCAGGATGAGTCTCATTTAAAAAAGGGGAGGATGACATATACATGAAGGCAGGAAAGAATAATTCACATATGCATGGCTTTGCATGTATTGGCCAGCTCGAGTCATTTTCCTTTCATATTGAATAAGCTATTTTATGATAGCATGTCTTTTGTTTGTATTTCTTTTCGTTAGTAGCTAAACAATCAAGATATAATGCTTGTTATTAAATGTAATAATCAGAGATTTGAAAGCTTGTAACAGCCAACCTTGATAGTAAGGGCTCGCCTAAATTTCAGCCTTTTTAAAGGCAATAATGATAAGGAATAAAGGCAGAGAGTTTTATCTCGAATAAGTTGGAAGTTTCCTTTTTTTCATGATACGAGCATGAGTTCTTACCAATTTTCTCCATTGCTGTTAGAATTAGAATCCAACAAACCTTAGTTTGACCAACAGAAGTTGGAAAGAGTTGTTGCAATATCCTGCCAAATTCAAATATGCTTTACGCTATGTTATGTTGTAAGTTGTACAATAAGAAATATCCTATTTAGATCAATAGGAGAGAACTATAGAGAGATAATACTTAGAAGAGAGGGGGAACCAAATGAAAAAGTAGAAGAAAGAAAAGAGGACCATTTTGAACTTCTTGGAAGAATAGTTACGAAACTTTGTAATATTTTTCTTAGTTTGAAGACCTTCTATTATAAATGAAGAAGTTATTAGGTGAAGCTTTGAATATATTATTATGGAAAATATGAAGGAGGTTACAAAAAGTTTAAGCTAGGATTTTATATGTATAGAAGTTGGAAGAGAAACCAAACATAAAGGGGTGTTGTTTTGTGAACTATGGCTTAATTTTTTAGATTGCCTTATATAAATCCAAAAATGTGAAGTTTTCAAATGAATTTTTATGTATTAGAAGAGCTATTTACATGTTTAAGATGCAGGTATTAATTGTGACCAATTGTTATTTTGAATAGTTAACTAATGTGTTAGATCCGAGTTCCACAAGTTATAAAAGAAGCATAAAGGTTCTCTTTGAATATTTTGAGTTACCATTGTTTTGTAAGTTCTTATTCTTTATGACATGTGTTTAACTAATTAGACATGAGTCATATGTTGATATGAATGTTTTCTATTAGACATGAATCGTATGTTTATATGAATGCTTTTTGATTATTTTGAAGTATAGTTTATATTTGAATTTTTGTCTACATGGACTTTGAAGTTATTTTGGATTATTTGTGTATTGGGTATGAGAAGTACAATTTGTGATATAAAGTTATTTTGGTATGTATTAAGATATGTGGGGAACATGTGTTTTGAGTGTTTGGAATATCATTTATGAGATGGAAGATGATGAGGTCCACCTATGACTAGTAGGGATGTTGGCATATATGCATATATATTGAGAATACATTAGATTTATGTATGATATGATCTATTTGGGATATAGAGTTATTTATGGTGGCACCTTTTAGATTTGATATCCTTGTGTTGTGTGGGAGTGACATTACTTAGGCCTATCTAAAGTTCATCTAATTTGGATTTGTGCAAGTTTATTTGAGTATAAGGTTATGTTTGCTATGTGATTATTTTGATGACCTTCTTTAATGATGTGTATTTTGTGGTCTTAGCTTTATGTTAGTAGTATTGGAATTATTAGGGATAAATTGTTGGTTAAATACAGATTACTTATAATATTCCACTTACTAAATATTTCAAAATACTTGTCCTTTACTAAATTTACAAGTGAAATGATTTGAGTGGTTGTTTGCATCTAGAGGAGCATGTCAACATATTGCCTTTCATATTAGACTATATTTGAAGGTCTCCCGTTGGTATTTATCTTTTATAATCTAGCTTGCTCAAAATTTGTAAGTCTTTTTGACATATGCCCTTAGATGATTATAAATATATAATATATAGGTAATTTTGTGTTTAGGTTTTGAGATGGATGAGTTCGTTAGTAATATGTTGAAGGGGCGGCCAAAAATTTTGAATTATCTTTTCCAAGTTTTGAAAATTGATGAATAGTTTCTACAAAGAAATAATGTTTTTGAAAATAAATTTGACAATTTTACTAAATCATATATTATTTTTTAGGCTTGCTAGGTTATGATTTATAATTAAATTTGATATGATCTGGTGCTGGTCATGGACCTCATATTTGGGTCATTAGTATAAGATTTGTCATGTTCTTGCCCTTTTTTATTATACCAGTCCTTTTATGTTTAATTTTTACTTATTTATATAGAAGGATATAAGAGTTATACGTTGTGGTACTGATATGGTTCGGGAGCATGGTGAAAACTCCCAAGGATGGAGGAATGGTGTTTAGTAGAAGCTACTTCTGAAGTTGAGACTATTATTACTGATAGGGTCACTTGAGATGAGATTGCATCACCTGGTACTAATTCTCCCATTTTTGGGATGGAGAGACCTACTAGTGAAGGTGTAGATAGAGTTATGAAAGCTATGGAAAAATTTACTACTACTCAATAAGTATAAATAATTAAAGTAGAATGTTACACTATTGCTAAAGATGACTCCTTGGTTGAGTTTTTGAAGTTGGATCCACCTACGGTTTTTGGCTCAAATAATGATCCTTTTATTGATGAAATGGAGAAGAAGAGAAGAATCTTAAGATGTGATAAAGAGAGAATGGTAAAATTGGCTTTATTCAAGTTGATATGTGTGGCTAGTGTTTGGTTTCAAAATGAAAGATCATATGCATAGACTTGGACAATGCTTTTTAAGGCTTTGTTGGATCATTTCTTACCTCAGAGTTTGAAAGATTCTTGAGATTTTGAATATGAGAGATTGGTGAAGACTAAAAAAATGACAGTATCTCAGTATGATAAGAGATTCACTTATCTATCACAATATGCAAAATATCTTATTCCTGATGAGATGAAGGTAAAGAGGTTTTTTCATGGTCTTGATAATTCTTCATTCAAAGTTATGTATCCTAGTGGTTGGATTGTGATAGGACATAGAAGATGCAAGAAAATGAATGTTGAGTGGTCATAAGCCAACCAAAAGTCCAAAAGTTTAATAAGCTACCACATTGGAGTTTGAATCAAAACTTTAGACAATCATAGCTTTGGAATAGGGCACAATTTTTATGGTCAATTATTTGGTCAGAACTAATCTAGTAATTTCAAAAGATGCCATAGCTGTGGGAAACAACATCTAAGAGATGTTAGTTACAAAATGACAGAGGCTTATTATCATTCTGGTATGCTAGGTCACATTATGAAAAATTGTCCAATAATTAGTTAACACAAGAAAATGGCAAATTTGATAGTTATACAACCATATCAACCATTTCAATATGGCAATTTACTTCATAAAAATGAAGAATATTTAAGATTAACAAAGCTAAGTTTGATAGTGTAGGAGGTGGAACACAACCTCGAGTGTATGCTTTAATAAGGAGAGATGCTAGTTACAATATGGTGTTAGATAACCTTCCCATTAGATTATCACATACACAAATTTTATTTGATTTGGGTTATACATATTCTTTCATGTTACCTCAATATATTTAATATTTGGATGTTATCTCTATGTGTTTGGATGACACAATGATTATTGCCACTCCTTCGAGCAAATTAGTGTATGTTTGTGAAGTTGTTAGATCTTGCAATATTCTAATCAATGGACATTTGCTGACTGATTTAATCATATTAGACATGGATAGTTTTGACATAATTACTAGTATGGACTTATTATGCACTTATTGTGCAATAATAGATTATTTTTGGAAAATAGATTATCTTCCATTTATTAGATGAGGTAGTGTTCGAGTTTCACAGTGAGAAAACAGTGACTAAGGCAAGGCTTATCTCTTATTTGAAAGCAAAGTTGTTGAGAAAAGGTTATTTATGCTATTTAGCTATGGAAAGGCATTAAAGGAGGAGGAATTTTTAGTGGATCATGTTTTTATTGTTAAGGAGTATCCATATGCATTTCTTGAGGATTTACTAGGTTTACCTCCTAAGAGGGAGATTGAGTTCTACATTGATCTTGAACCAGGCATTGATTAAATCTCTATATCACATTATCATATGGCTCCAGCTAAAATGAAAGATTTGAATGAACAATTACAAGACTTGTTGAATAAAGGGTATATAAAGCCTAATATTTCTCCTTAGAGAGCCTCTGTATATTTGTGAAGAAGAAAGATGGGAGTTTATGAGTGTGCAGAGACTACCAAAAGCTAAAACAACCTTCAGAGATTCTAATGTGGAAGTGGGAGAGAATAATAATCCAACTGCCTCTAAAGGTTATGATGTAGTATAGGTTATTATTAATGGACTCACAAAATCTTCTTATTTTTTACAAATAATGAGTAACTATGATGCTAGTAGGTTTTCTTAAATAATCATCATGAATGACCAAAGAATCTATGCGTAGTATGCCAACTATTGCCTTCTCACAGATTCTTTCGTCTTAGTATGCTGTAAGTGGCTTCTCAATAAATAAGCAGTAATTGATCTTGCCCTATAGTTTTTTTTCATTCTATGAATATGCATTCTATCCTTCTTCAAACTGAATAAGTGTTATGATTTGACTGAAATTCTGAGTGACACATGGATCAAGATCCAAGCGAATCAAATGAGCAAGCAAGAAAATGGCTTTTTGGTCATACTGCACCCAACTCAAGTTCTTTCGCACTCAAACAACAAAAAATTCCATTAGCTGCTCTATCTGCCTTTATGTGAAATCATTTAATATGCCCAGGACACGGTTTGCTTGTAGTGATGAAATTATTTGCCTCTATGGTATATCAATATCGAGTATATCTGATTGTGGAACTCATTTCACATCACAGTTTTGGGGTAAACTATAATAAGCAATGGGAACTTGAATGAACTTGAGTATTGTCTTTCATCCTTACACAGATGGCTAGTTTGAAAGAGTTATTCAAATTTTAGAAGATATGATGCATTATTTTCCATTGATGGAATTTGCTTATAATAATAGTTTTCATTCAAATATCAAGATGGCTCCATATAAAGCTTTATATGGAAGAAAATGTAGATCACTTTTATGCCAAAATGAGGTTGGTGAGAAACAATTATTGGATAATGAGTTAGTACAAGAAAATTATGAAGAAATACATTGATTTGGCAAAATTTTAAAATACCTAAACTCGACAAAAGTCATACTCGGATAAAAGATATTAAGTATGATGTGGGGAAAGCACATTTTTCTCAAAGTGTCACCTATTTTAGATACATTGGCCTATTTTAGATTTTGGAAAGAGTTGGACTAGTAGCATATCGTGGCTTTGCCACCATCTTTGTCACTTATTCATGTGGTGTTTCGTGTATCTATTCTTAAGTAGTATTTGCATGAATCCAACCTATGGTTTGGAACTACAAATAGTAAAGATTACAAAAGATTTGATATATCAAGAGAAGCCAGTGAAGATTCTGGACCATGAAGTCAAAATGCTTCAGAATATAGAGCGTCCACTAGTTATGGCTGAATGGGCAAATTATTCTATGGCTGATGCAACTTGGAAAATTAAAGTAAATTAGCCATTCATTAAGAAAATTTTATAAGGAGGATAGAATATGATACCCGTAAGTGATACTTTTACTTATCAACAAAATTAGTATGACATAATAAGATTAGTTTTAGAAGAATTTAGGCATAACTATCGTAGTTTGGTAAAATATACATTTTTTCCAAATTTAATGATTCCAACTCATGTCAATTCCTAATATATAGATGATCTATATACTAGCTTATTTATTTTTATGAGTTATGAAATAATTTAGCTAAAATAGAGCAAGAATTTAAGGTGCTCATAATGTTTTTTCAAGTAGAAGATAGGCACAAACCGTTTAGATATTTAGGAGAGAAAATCAGAAAGATAAGGCTCGGAAGAGAGGGGGATACCAATGGAGAAAATGGAGTAAAAAGAGAGGACATATTTGCACTTATTAAAAGAATAGGTAAGAAACTTTGTAGGATTTTGCTTAATTTGATTAAACCTTCTATTACAACTTGAAGAAGCTAGTAAATGAGGCTTAGAACACATTAATATGGAAACAGATAAAGAAGGTTCACGTAAGTTTATGCTAGGATTTTGTATGTATAGAAGTTAGAAGAGAAACTGAACATCAGAGGTGTAGTTTTATGAATGGTGGCTTAATTTTTGTAGCTGTCTTATTTAAATCCAAAAAAGATAAAGTTGTCAAATAAATTTTTATGTCTTCCTAAGAGCTGTTTGCATGTTCAATAGGTTGATATTGATAGTAACTAATTATTATTTTAAATAGTTAACCAATGTTTTAGATCTGAGTGCCACAAGTTATAAAAGATGTACAAAGCTTCTCTTTGACTAGTCTGAGTTACCATTGTCTTTTACGTGGATTTTTTTGGTGAATATTATGTTTGGCCTATTAGGGTTCAAACTTTTGGGGCTTTAGACGGCTTTGGGCTTTGTTTCCCTCTCAAGCAAAGTTTTTCCCTATTCGCAAGAGGTAGGGTTTGAACCTCCAACCTCTTGGAAAGGAGGTAGGATCCGTTGCCATCCTACTCACTTTGCATTGGTTGTACGTGGATATTTTTGTAACATGTGCTTAACTAATTGGACATGGATCTTATGTTGATATTAATTACTTTTATACTTGTATTTTTATCCACATGGTCTTTAACGTTATTTTGCATTATTTGTGTATTGGGGATGATTTGTCCAATTTTTGATATGAGGTACTTTTTGTATGTATTTGGACTCATAGGGAATATGTGTTTTGAGTGTTTAGAATATCATGTGTGAGATGGCAGATGATGAAGTTTATTTGTGATCAACCAAGAATGTTGGCATATGTGCACATATATTGAGGGTAGATTGAATTTGTATATGATATGATCTATTTGGCCAATAGAGTTATTAATGATGACACCTTTAAAATTTGGTATTCTCATGTTGGTGTGGGAGTGACATTATCTAGGTCTGTGTGAAGTTCATCCAATTTATGTTATCTATTTATGAAAGTTTATTTGATGACTTTGATAACCTTCCTTAACAAATGTATATTTTGTGATCTTATCTTTATGTTAGTATTATTAGGATTATTGGGGATGAATGATTAGTTAAATACATGTTATATATAATATTCTACTTACTAAGTATTACAAAATACTAATCCCTTGCTAAATCAATAGGTAAATTTGTTTGGTGGTTTGCATATGAAGAATGTTCTTTATCCAAGTTAACTCGTTGTCTTTCATCTTGGGCTTTATTTGAAGGTTTCTAGATGATCTTGTATCTTTTGCAATCTAGGTCGCTCTATTGGAAATATTTGTTGGTATTTTGACATATAACCTTACATATATAGGTAATTTTGTGTTAATATTTTAGGATGGATGAGTTTGCTGATATGATGTTAGAGGGGTGAACAATAATTTTGAAATATCCTTTCAGGTCTTAAAGGAAATAATATTTTCAAAAATAAGTTTGACAATTTTAGTAATGAGAATGATATGTTGTGCTTGAGGCTTCCTAGGTTATGATTTATTGTTAAGCTTAATATGATCTAACGCCGATCACATACCTCGTATTTGGATCGTGAAAGTCAAAGATACCAGGATAAATATATTATACAATACTCTCTTTTATCTTTACCACTTTGTGATCATATTTTTTCTCTGTTAAACATAGGAGTTAAGTTGATGCAAGATATTGTTTATAAATATAGATCATGTTTTTCAAAGTGGTCTCTTGTTATGTCTTTGATTGATCTTCTTCTTCTTATATGATCTTCTTGAATGTAGCCATTAGAACTTACTCAACAAGCAAGTCTTCAAGTTCTTCCTTTCAAGTTGTAAGTAGTTGTTCATTCTTGTTTCTCACGCAAGTCTTCAAACTTTTCCTCAAAGTTATAAGTAGCATTTAAAAAGAAAGCTTACTAGTAAAAGCTAACATTTTTTTAAGCTTCACTTGAGTTGAATCAACTTGTGGATAATTTGATTCCTAAAATAGCAATAAGAAATAAAGACAAAAGAACACGTGAAGCCTTTTTTGTGTCATGTTATATTTAGTCAACATAACTATAATTTAATCCTTTCTACCTTGGAAAAAGAAAGGCTCACTTTCAAAATGGTATTCCATCACTTATGCTACTTTAAGATGATTATAAAATTCTTCCCTAAATTTAATTAGTTAAATCTACATAAGAGAGCTTTAATCACTAATCAACTAAGCATTAGCGAGGCCTTATACAATGGATAAAAGCCAAACCATCTTAATTATGATAAGTTTTAAATTTGAACTTAATGTGAGATGAATATCTCAATCTTTCGTAAAGTTCTATTCACATTGAATAAGTAAAAATTTGATCAAGACTTAAGAGAATTTACTAACTTTGTTCACAAAAAAACCTTTACTGACTCTGAATTTCACATATAAATTACAAACCAAATAAAAAATTGTTTGTGTCTATGTGTAAGAATAAACTTAGTCATAGGAAAAATCACTTATCACTTTGCTCTATAAAGCTTATGATTGGACTATGTAGCTTATGACCAATCCCTTGGCATACTTGTTATCCTTTTTGATCCAAACTAGTTATCTATATTACCAAGAGATAACTAAGGATATGAACAGTGACTACTTTGCTTAGACTTATTTAATCATCTTAGCCAAATATCGATATGCACTTAATCATAACACTCAAGTCATTTCCATCTTGGAAGGGATCAACGATAACAAAAGTTACCAACTTTGCTTAGTGATTTTGTGCTTAATAAGGTCACTATACACAGTACGCGCTACTTTGATAATACCCCGCTTCTACTCTACCCCACTCATAGTCTTTAGCTATGATCTATCTGATAGCTAATCATGTTTCTTATGCTCTATTTTCACGATGTAACAAGAATTTTGTAGGAGTGATTACTCTTTGACAAGGTCCTATGACTTTTATTGATGCTTGTGAAGGACCATCGATGGCATGATGCCATGCAATATCAAGTTGATGCTATTAAACAAAGTTGCCTCCTGGTAAATCTACTATTGACTACAAGTGAGTTTATTGAATCATTACTATTTTGATGGTATTCGGAAAACTTGGTATTTCACACTCATAAAGTTAAGATAGAAGTGGATTCACCTTTTGTCTTAGGATAGATAGGAATGAAGCCTCCTATGCCTATTTATACTACTTCACCTTCATAATGAATTGTGGAGATTAATTGTATCCTACCATGGAGATTGATTCTCTAGAATGCTCCATACACTCTAGGAATCTCTACACTCTTCCACTCCATTCCATATCCTTCTATACTCTTTCCTAATGTTTTAGAAGATACCACACATCTCTAAAATATTCTAGATGGTTCCACACTCTTCCACAAGATTTTAGAGAATTCTACACTTCTCTAGAGTTCTCTAGATTATTGTACAAAATTCAGACTTCTTTAGAAAGCTCTAGAATTTTTGGAACCTCTCTAATTAAGGAGGGATCCCAACAAATCTCCCCCTTCCGAGTTAATTAGGAGGTAATAGCAAACCAGAACCTTGATAGCAATCTTCAAACTTCTTTATCAGTATTACTTTGGTCATCATGTCTGACTAGTTCTCATCTATGTGAACCTTGCCAAGATGTATTTTCTTTTCCTCGTGGACTTCTCAAATCCAATGATACTTTGTTTCAATGTGCTTTGTACGGGAATGAAATTTCGAGTTCTCTGCTAAGTAAATTGCACTTTGATTATCGCACTTTAACATGTACCTTTCTTGACCTATTCTCGGCTCTAGTAGCATGTTCTTCATCCACAACATCTCCTTGCAAGCTTCAGTAGTTGCAATGTACTCTACCTTAGTGGTGGACAATGCACCACACTTTTGCAGCTTTGATTGCTAGGAATCAGCTCCCCCTATAAAAATTGTTAGGTATCCTGATGTCAACTTTCTTGAATCAATATCACCTGCCAAGTCTGCATCTATGTATCCTTCCAACAAAGGTTTTCCTTTTCCAAAGCATAGATATGTTTTGGAAGTTCCATGTAGATATCAAAGGATCCATTTGATTATTACCCAATGTTCATTCCCGGGGTTGGCCAAGAAGTGACTAACGACTCCAACTACATAGGCAATATCTAGTCTTGTGCATATCATTGCATACATGAGGCTGTCTACTACAGATGAGTATGGAATCTTCTTCATTTCCTCTATTTCTTTTTCACTTGTGGGACTATACTTCAAACTCAACTTGAAGTGTCTAACAAGTGGTGTGTTAACTGGCTTTGATTTGTATAAGTTGAATCTTTCCAACACCCTTTCAACATACCTTTCTTGGGATAGCCATAACAGTCTTTTTGACCTATCATGAGTTATTCTCATCCCAAGGATTTGTTTAGTTAGTCCTAAATCTTTCATGACAAAGCTCTTGCTTAGATCTTTCTTCAAAGCAGCTATCTTTATGCGATCTTGTTCTATAATTAGCATATCATCAACACAAAGTAGAAGTACGAGAAAGCCACCAGTTACATACCTCTTTATGAAGACACAATGATCGCTTTCCATCTTTTTGAAATCATGTTTTGCCATGAAAACGTCAAACTTTTTGTACCATTGCCTTGGTGTTTGCTTAAGGCCATATAAACTCTTTGTGAGATGATACACTAAGTTTTCCTTGCCCAGAACTTTGAATCCCTCAGGCTGCTCCATGTAGATTTCTTCTTCTAGATTACCATGAAGAAATGCTGTCTTGATATTAAGTTGTTCAATCTCCAAATCCTTCACTATTATTAGGCCAAGGACAACTTGGATAGATGACATCTTCACCACAAGAGAGAATATTTCTTCAAAGTTAATGCCTTTTTCTTGACTGAATCCTTTGACAACCAACCGAGCTTTATAGCGAGGCTTTAAGCTACTATCTTC
>SOPF01026908.1:0-78410 GCA_012979155.1 Hypericum perforatum
CACCAGATTCGTAAATTCGGATGAACAGTAGCACCAAATAAAAAAAATCCGTGATGGTTCTATTTGATTTTTAAAATTTTTAATTTTTAAAACGTTCTTTTTGTACTTTTTTCAAAAACAATTGTAAAATTCTTTATTCCTCTTAGTACTATTATGTTTCAATAATTTTTTCTAATGTTGTTACCAATTTTATAAATTATCATGTTACCAATAATTCAATCAGTGTGATTTTAAAAATTTTCTAATTTATGTAGCATAAAATTGTTTCAAAATTTATAAACAAAAGAGAGTTTTTTTATTAATTCATAAAATTTTCAATTTTATAGTTAATTATGTAACTTTTAATTATTTATAATTTTTTATTTCATAATTAATTATGTAATTTGCATAGACTAGAGATAAATATAGGGGCAAATATGTCTTATTAGAAGCGTGAGTGCGGATGATCTAACACAACAAATACTTTCTGGTCAACTATTCTATGGAAAACAAATTAAAAAAAAGTTAGATTCGTTTATTGGAATATCATAAAGTACTCTTATACAATTTTTTCTAATTTTTTCAATTTTTTTATTTGAATTTATTTGTTGGGGAAAGATTGCACCTTTAATGGGTTTCTTGAATTTAGGTTTGGTTGGCATTAGTTTTTTTTTAGTTTGAGGTAAATATGAGTTGGGTAATATGTGATTGTGATCTGCCACTAGGTGTGTATGGGATAGGATGTTTCGGACATTTTACGACAATGAGCTCGAAGTTAGTTCGATTACGAATTGTGTTTCTGTATTCGGGAATTTGGTTTGCTAGAATTCGATTCAGCTACATATTGTTCATTCTACCCATTTGTTGTCTGGGATCTGTTCCGCAATCTGCTATACCGAAACTTGATTTATGTAGCTTGGAATCAGTCGTCATGGCTTGTTGGAATGTTGGAGTTCGGAACCTGTGCTTGGTGGGTGGAGGGTTTAGGTTTTATGCTTGTTCGTCATGGTTGCTATTTGGAGATCCCTTGTTTGTTGTATCATGATGCATTGCATAATTTAGAGCTTCTTATCATGCCACTAGCTTCAAGATCCTATTTTTTTTTACCGTCATTTAAAGAAGAAGAAGAAGAAGGGGGTTGGGTCGATTGGGTTGATTCACGTTGGGTTGATTCAGGTTAAGTTAGGTTTGAAAAAAGAGTATAATGATCTTAAAAAAAATATTGACTACTGACATTAGCGGTTGACCCGCTAGGGACTAAACATCTATGTTATTTTGCATAGTAGACTCAAAGAGTAGTTTTGAAACAGCAGGGACTAAAATGGTTGAATCCTCAAAGTACAATAACTTTAGCCTAATTTTCTATAAATTCAATTCATGGACATCCTTAGTACTATTTCCCTGAACCCCACTCTAACCCCTTTACGAGGAAACCCTAACCGGAGCTCAGATGACTGTGCATGTAGCTGAACCAGACTCGGGCTCGGAATGGCCGGCGATGTCCCCTATCCCGGACCACGGCTGGCCCGCTTTCAAGGTCCCGGTCCTTCCCGTTCTGCCCTTTTCCGAGGAGGTCCAAGCCCTCATTTCGGAGAAGGAAATGCAGAAGGAGGTCGTGGAGATCTGCAGGAAGTACTTTTACGGGAAGCTCCCTGACGGGTCGTGGGCCGAACTCGAAAAGGGAGAGGATGAAGATGAGGAGGAAGATGGGGAGTATTTGAGCGACGAAGACGAGGAAGAGGAAGAAGACGAGGATCGGGATTTCGGGTTCTTGAGTAATTTGTTCGCGGAGAGCCGAGAGCTGAGACAGTACTACGAGAAGAAGCAGGAATGTGGGGCTTTCTATTGCTTGGTATGTGGTGGTATTGGGGTCAAGGTCTGGAAGACCTTTAAGGGTTGTTTGAGTTTGGTTCAGCATTGCAATGGTATCGGGAAGACGAAGAGGAGACGGGCTCATAGAGCTCTTTCCCAGGTTATTTGCCAGGTTCTTGGTCGGGATTTCAGGCTTCCTATTTCTGTTTTGAAAGAGCAGGACCAGGTACATTGCCATGGGGTTTATTGTATATTTGTGGTGGCTGACAATCGGTTACTAAGACATGCGTGTGATGAGTTAAGCGTTTTGAATGTAGGCTGAGAATGATGAGAAGAATGTGGATCGTAGTAGTGGAGAGAGTGGTGGTGCGGGGAAGAATGGTGAAATGGTGGGTCCCTGTGCAATCTGTTTCTTTTTTTATTAGATTTTGATTGAATTACGCAATTTGGTGTTGGTATTGATATTTTGTTGTTCTGTAATGCAGATCAATCTCGAGGATCATGTTACGGACAAACTTGTCGGGGATTCTGGTAATGGATTTGATGCAGAAGGAGGGTGTGGCAAGCCTGTTAATCATGAAGTAGTGTAAATCTTTCTTGGCGGTTGCTTGCTCTTAGGTGGTATTACGTGTCCTGATTCATTTTGCTTCTTTTGTCTTTGTGGTTTCAGGCATTTCCATTGGAAAATCTTGGAGAGGGCGTAAATGAAGGTGTTATCACCTTATCACTGTCTCCGGGATCTGGTAAAGAAGGGAATGTCGATCCTCTGGTAAGCCCTGCTCTTTAGCTGCTACTAATAAAACTTGTTTATGTTTTTAATCTTGTGAATTCTACCAGTGAAACAAATGATTAATGTGGTTTAAAAGCTATTTCAAGTAATCCTGAGTCATTATTATGTCCTAGCAACTTGTGTATCACTCACTAGGATCTGTTTGGCATGCACAAATTTGTGGAGTTGCAAAGCCAGAAAAGGCAAGCTTTGCCAATGTATCAGGAATCTGCCAAAATTTAACTCTACAATGCATTTGAATGAAGTTTTGTGAATTGGTATTGCTGACACGTGTTCTAAAACTCATGTAAAAAAGTATACGTTTCTGTTATTCAGTGCTGTGAACCTTACCTAATACTAGTGTCCAGGAACGAGGCATGTAAGATATCCGCTCTAATGCCTAACATCTGTGTATTGTTTCATTAAACTGAATTTGGCAGACTGCTATACATTAATCCAGTGCTGTAACTGTCTCATCTTCTTGATCCACAGTTGCATTTTGTCGTTCAACAAGGAACGAGCAATGCTTAACATCCGTTTGTTGCGATAACCAGTAGCTAGATCCAGAGCACTTTTAATAGTTCTTGATACCACATAGCTATAAGATAGTAGCAACTGACGATAGTAGGTTCACAGCATTCCATTGCAAGAATTTTGTTTGCTAACCACCTTATGAAATGTAGTTTATCTGTCTCACAAAGTTGGATCATGTTTCTTCATGGTAATTAGGGGGCATAATATATCATTTTTCTTTTGCAGGTAAATATTAAGGGTGATAACGATGTCGGAACCGGTTTGGTCGACGGTAATCTGGGGAAAACAACTGTCAGTGGCCCGAACGAGAATGTTGAAAATTAGAAATCATGGCCGGTCAACGATAGGTTAGGAAGATGTACAGGTGTGACTCTGGCGGTAAAGCTTTTTCATGTAAATGATCTTCGTAGCTAAGAGGGTGCTTGTGATTTTGGATCATTTACTTTTGATGTCCCACTATGGGAATACTTTTTCCATCTTTCGTTGAAGTTTCAGATTTGATGTTAATTTGTGTTTCTGTCCTAATTAGATTAACATATATAGCAATCTAAATAATAAGTAATCTCAAAAACTAACAAGAACGGCTTCTATAATCCTATTTCTATTATTTTTCAAAGACATGTCAGCGTTTTGCAAAGACAAGCCGGTACTTTCAAAGACCATTTACTACCCATTTGTCTGCGTAGCGCTGGCGAGAGTTCAACAGCAACACAATTCAATCCCCAATAGAAGCATGCGTTTTCTATTCCTTTCTTCCTCCTCCTTCTATCTTCTTCTCCTTCTCCCTTCTTACTTTTCTTGATTCATGTGCAATCTTAGACTGGATTGAACTGGTGAAAGAGTTCAAATCTTGTTTTTTTTTGGTCGAAAGTTCAAATCTTGTTTAATGCAACAATGTTAAATATTTGTCGGAAAAATTTTGTCAGTTTTGAGTTCTTATTTTTTGACAATATATGAAGAAAAAAAATCATGTTATCCAGACAAGAATTATCGGCACGAATTTTTTGTCCTTGTTGGCAAAACACGATTTTAGAATGTGTACTGGTCTTCACCTCTCCTTCCTCGTGCCCGGGATCAGATTAAGGTTTTCACGACGTTCTCGTTTACGACGGTGGTCTCGAGATTGTTCCCTCCATCAACAGCAACGTTCTAGGAGCCGATCGGGCAGCTCATGGTAGCTCTGTCGTGAGACCACTCCCGTCGTGGTTGCCAAGATTGAGTGGCCAAGCTGCTCCTCTATCGTCGGCGAGGTCTACGCCAACCTTGCCTTGGTCAAGATGTATCTTCGAGAACTCGTGTGGTTTGGTTTCGATTAATTATTAGGTCTTGGTGTGGTTGTGGTGAACCATTGTAGAAGCTATGGAGTCAAAGCCAGAGAGTTAAGTTTGTCGATATACAAAATTGTTATCCATTTTTTGACATAACATGAATAAAAATACGTGTTTACGTAACGGAACGCAAAGAATTTATCCCTTATTGTCGCGTGGATACTAGATAAAAAAACAACAACGAATTCGCAAAATACAGTGAACAGTAATACCAAATTAAAATATCATTGTTATCATGCTATTTCTATATTTTGATGCTAACTTGTTCGATTCCACCCTTGTATGGTGGCCCTAGTGAGTCTTTTGTTTTTCGTTGTAATTTCTTTGGTAGAATCTTTTGCTTTGACCTGTTTTGTTCTTGAAATTTTGCGTGTTGGTGAATGTGAATAGTCTTATTTTGATTGGATTAATCATTCAATTTTGCATTCATTTGAGTGCATCTTTGATGTATTCAAATGTCCAAATTTGGGTCTATGACACAACTTTGTGGTTATTAGTATTCTAGGCAGCTTTTTCTTGGATTTTTTGCTTTCCTAGTTTTTTGTCTACCCTTTACCTTCCCATATGCCTCTCTAGTTCTTCTAGGCTTGGTTTCGTGTGTTGTTTCACTATCTTTGATCTACGTTTATGTATTACTCTTTTCATATTATAATCTACTTATTCTAATATAGACTTCAAGCCAACTTATTAAAAAAAAAATACTAACATTGATTGGAGTAGAGCTGATAGCCAATATATATACACAGGCGGGCTAGCTTACTAAATAGAAACACAACGGAAATAATGGATACATGTTACTATGCAAATTGTTAAATATATTAGGATTGACCTACTCTTTTCATGTTATAATTTTCTCACATTCCCTTGTGTTGTTTCTACCATTCTTCTTTTACCTTCCACTCCACCTCATACTTGCCTCACTACCCTTCACTTTGCACCAACCATGGCCTCTAGGCCCTGCTCTTCCCTTACCGACCCCACTTTACTGGATAAAAATCATAATATCATGTGCTCACACTTAAGTCACCGAAGTTATTTTGTAACAAAGCAAAAAATATGAATGTTTAAATATCATGACAAATAGCAACTAGAGATAAAGATAAATGCATGCAGCATACAAGATTCCACAAAAAACCTACATTCACAAGGCTAAAAAATTATCATCATTATAATATTCAAAGTACAATAAATCCATAAGCCGCACAGGTTCCAGCCTTAATCTCGTAAAAGATAGATGGTTCTGGTCAAACATGGTTTTTGAATGGTAGACCTTAGTGATGAAATCACTCCATAGATATGTAACTTGACATGCCCAAAATGCCCTTGGTTCTTTGTTCATATTACAAATTTGCCACTATGAGACGCGTCTTTTGCATGGTTCTTAAAAACGACTCGGAGGTGGACCCAGAATTAGGTCCGACCTCCGGGTCAGCCAGTCTGACTGGCCCAACCACCAATCAGACCGAAAGTTTTTTCCTTCCTATTTTAATGTAATTTTTTGAATATATTTAGATATATAGGTAAATATAAACAAAAAATAATATAAAATATAAAATATACCAAATTTCTAGTCGAACTATCAGGTCTGACTAGATTTTTTGGACAAATCGTCTGATTTGACTGGATTTAATCCAATTTGACCGGACACCATTTTTTACCCTAAAAACAACTCAGATTTATGCCTGATTCGCGGTTGGACCGCGTTTTTAAAAACCTTGGTCTCTTGTTGCATGGTCCGGACGGGGCCCAGTCCAGTCCAGCCCAACATATCTCTAATCAAAAATCAAAATGTGTCCGGACCGCCACGTGATCGGTCGTTTTATTTCGGAACTTATCCACTAATCCTCCCTCCCCTCCTTATAAAAACCCAAAAGACGATAAAATTCCCATCCTCTCTCTGTCTACTTCTACTTATTAAGCCTCAACCTTGTCCTAAATTTACAGATCCGCCACAAGAGAGGAAGAAGAAGATGGCAGGAACAGGAGGGCCGATCTCGCAGGATTGGGAGCCGGTGGTTATCCGGAAGAAGGCCCCCAACGCCGCCACCAAGAAGGACGAGAAGTTCGTCAACGCCGCCCGCCGCGCCGGCGCCGAGATCGAAACCGTCAAGAAATGTATTATTTTTTTTATTTCCCCTTTCTTTCGTCTCTTTGATAGATCTTTCGGTAATTTTCTTGCTAGGGTTTCGTAGAAATGAATCAGAATTTTTTGGGTTTTGATTTTTATGATTTCATTTTTCGTTTTTTGTTTTGGGAATTTAGAAAATTTATGTCGAATTTGTTCGGTTAAACTGCAGCAAATGCTGGCACAAACAAGGCTGCCTCCAGCGGCACTTCTTTGAACACGAGGAAGCTCGACGATGAGACGGAGAATCTTGCTCGTGAGTTTCTTCTTTATCCGCATTTTAATTTTGTGGGTCAAGCTATTCGAGCCGCTGCTGGTTTCCCCTGATTCTTCTTGTTTGAAGATCGGTAAACAATGGCGCCATTGCTGATCACCGTGCATTGCACGTGGATGTTGTGGGTTACGTTGCATGATTCTATGATTAGTGTATGTGTTTTGGGTTTTGGAATGACATTGAGTAATAATAAAAGCTTAGACTTGTCTGGGTAATGTTAATATACAGAACACATGATTTCCGGTTCAGGAACTTGGTTATGTGATTCAATCCTTTTTTTTAACTTAACCTTTTCCATTAGGTAATCACTGAAATGGAAAATACTTGGATTGGGCTGATGAATTGTTTTATCTTCTTCTTCTAGTTATAGATGGTGCTTACATGTACGTGTATCATGGCTTTTTATATTGTTTTGACTTTGGAGAATTATGTTTTTCATGTGCCAATCGTTTATTTTACCGAAAGTTATTTGGATACGAGGTTTGCTTTTTTGCAGTTAGACAATGTTCTAACGTTTTGCTAAGTAATCTGTACTTCTAATCAAAAGAGCAATTTTGTGCAGATCATCCATCCGTGATTTGAAACTTAGATTGTATGTGATTATACTAAACACAGTATTTAGTCTTTAGCCCGTGGTATGCATTACCTGGGTAGTTGCTATTTGATAACGTATCTGATAAAGAAGTCTCTTTTTGTCTTTGTCAAAGTTTATCATGCAAAAGAAATGTCTTGAGTACAGAGTAGTCACAAGTTTTGATACTTTGTGCTTTTGAATTTGGTTTATCTTGAGTCTGTTTTCATATAAAAATATTTCCAAATTTTACAAGGAATATCAAGATAACTAATTCCCGAGACCATGGAATTTCAGCTTCTGACTTCTACCTGTTTCAGCGATGATCTATTTTTCCAGTTTCACTTGTGGAAATTCAAACTTTATTGATAGATTGTCACTCTCTCTCATTTTTTATTTTTTATTTTGCTAAATAAACTAGGATTTCATTAAAACTCACCAGCGGATGCATCCTAGTCATCAAGAGGACCTATAACAATTCTCCACAAAATATACAAAGCCTAAATCACTTCTGAAATAGCTCCCTCAATGTGAGAAAGACAAAAGTCCATACCCTCTGTTCATAAGATTGGACATAGAAATCTGTCTCTCAAATCCATTTTGTTTACCGTTCCTGTCTTGTTTTTGTTTGTTAGTTTGTCAGTCCTTACTATTCAAATCTTTCCATTTACAGATGAAAAAGTGCCAACTGAACTGAAGAAGGCCATCATGCAGGCACGAACCGATAAGAAACTTACACAGGCTCAACTTGCTCAGGTCGGCGTCACTCTTGCTTTTTGGTTAACGCACATACGAATACTTAAACTTTGCCCCGTGTGACCTGAATTCATTTTTGCTGCAGTTGATAAATGAGAAGCCCCAGATTATACAGGAGTATGAATCAGGGAAAGCTATTCCAAACCAACAGATAATTGGCAAGCTGGAGAGGGCTCTCAATGTGAAGCTGCGAGGGAAGAAGTGAAGAAGCCTTAATGCTTAAATAAGGGAGTTATAAGCTGTTGGAGACTGTCTTGAGTCTTAAGATTGGTGGTGTAAATGAACCTTTTCTACCATTTAATGGCTAGTGTGACGACTTTGAACCCAAATTTTCTGGATTCCATGTTTTAACCCGCCTTTGCCATATTGATGTTGTTCTCCCAACCCCAGAAATTTAGATTTTCTAACCACCTAGTTAATTTGGAGGGATCTCACTACAATAATTAGTTAGGATGACGTTTAAGTGTTAAACATATTTAGCTAGGCTAATTGGTGTTCAAAGTAGTTCATCACGCAAAACCTAGACATTCAGGTCATCAAACATTTGTTGCAGAAAAAAATTGTCAAAATGCTGAAAATGAAATTTGGAGTAATTGTCTCAAGAGCAATCATGGACAAAACCGAGTGAGATGAACTTGTCGTTGAGGATAAGATTTGATAGGTAAAAGCAAATAATTTACAGTGGGCATAGATGGAGATTTGGAGGGGAATCACATGTCTAGCACAAGGACTCTACCCAAAAAAATGTATCGCAGAAGTTTTGTTTTTTGAAAAGTAAAATATATTCTTCACCAAATGTACATTTTATATGTTACACGGGTGTAGAATTCTCCACTGGTCTAGCCTCCCTATCATGTAAGATCTCTCATCCACTGCTTATCGCACGTTATACTATCATTCTCGTTACGTGTTGTACCATAAGTTGGTAAGAAAATGCAGGAAAAATCATTTTTTATTCAATTTATCCTTGTATGAGCGTGTCTTCCCTAACGGTTGTCCATCATAAATTTCCAATTTGTTGAAAATTACTGTATCGTCTTTAGCAGCAGCCTCTGATTTCTCCGAAAATGAGATGACTAGTTCCGCAATTAATAAGGGATATCAGGTTGCGTGGACGACACCAACGAGCTCGCTACCTTCGAAATGTACGCAATTTTCAAGTAAATTTAAAGATATGCACTTCACACAAACACTTAATTGCAGTTGGTGAACGTAAATTACATGCTAGCTGAATAAAGTTGATATGATCAATTATCGGGAATTACCATCGTTAAATACAGTAAAACAGGATTTACAGCATCAGCTTCTCCCCCAGTAAACCAACATCTTCTTCCCCACCGCATTCATAATATTATATAATTGGGGTTAAAACAAAGACGGGAAAAAGAAAAAAATTAAAAAAATTAAAAAGGGAAGAGGAACAACAATGTGGTTTTTACTCGCAAGCAAGTTTAGTGCCAAAACTTGTCAGGCAAATGGCAAATGCCTGAAAAGCCGATAATGGCTGTCGATAGTCCATCGTGAAGGTATCATCTCCTACCTTCCCGAATTGAAGAAGAACAGTTTCTTCATCTCCTTTGCCCCCCGGCTGGCTTTGGTCCACTGTTGCGACCAACTGAAAATTCTTCACGGATGCAACCGTCACCCGGCCGTGAAAATTTAAGCACCAGCATTGCAAATGCTCGTGCCACCTTGGAGCTTTGTTTCGCAAAATTGTGCGGCTAGAGACAACAGAGTCTGATTCGTACTTCTTGTTATCCATTAGTTTGTTGTCATCGATGCCTTCTTGAGAAACCGGACATTTGATCGAGCAGACCATTCTCCTGGGACCTCTAGATTTCAAAAGGTTGAATTTGTATGCGACTTGTCCAACCTCGAAATTTCCACTCGGGACTTGTGGGCTTATCTGTTTGCTAGCATATCGGCGACTAGCTCGGCTACTTGATGGCTTAGCACCACTATGGGGTGGTTGGCTATCATAGATCGTAAAGTTTGTCCCGAGGAAGTCCGAACTGAGAAATGGGAGAAAAAATGTTAGCAATAGCCAACTAACAATTCCTGAATGCAGTAACCGAGAATGGACGCATATAAAATTTATAGGATAAACCAAAAGGGACCAAAGGATAAACCAAGATTCACATGGCGGGTGGTAAAAGAAGATTACGCGAACAATAGGTAGGTCCTACATAATGCCTCATCCAACCAAACAAACTGAGCAACTCAACTAAAAGAAAATCAAAGAATAGAAACAAGAGACTCTGCTCATTATAGCAGTGAACTACCAAAAATGCAGAAGTTTATAAGTGTCAGGTTCAAGTTTAACCGACACAAAACAGAGCTCCACCAAAATTGCCAACTTGTTCAACATTTATGACATTACCTCTTTCTTTGAGACTCAAAATTTGTGAAAAAAGTTCCAAGATCTGGCGACTAGGCTTAACTGCAAACAGGTCAACATTTATGACATTACCTCTTTCTTTGAGACTCAAAATTTGTGAAAAAAGTTCCAAGATCTGGCGACTAGGCTTAACTGCAAACAGGTTTCCATGTCTTCGGATTTTGGAGAATACTTAGCAGAGGATAAACTCTAATGCGCAATTCATGCAAGTTGTCTATGAATCTTGAGTAAAGGGAAAACAAATAACTAGCAGTACCAGATTGCATCAGTTCCCAAGTTGAGTATTCCTATCAGACAAGTGTTTAAATTACAAAATGCCAAACAGTGACAAATTTGAACAAGATAATAACATAATCACACACGGTACGCTATTAGATAATACTGGTTATAGATCGCAAGGAGAAGTAATCGAGTTATTAATGAGGATAGAGGTCATGTAGTTGCAGGTATTAGTTTTTCATTTCTCCGGTCTTGCACTAAACAATACAGCCACACAGAGATAACCAAGGTCATCATGAATCTAAATGTTCTCATGGGTATCCTATTAATGACAAAACCTAAGAAAACAAAAAATACACATGAACTAGGTCCACCCACTATAGCAAGTAAAGCCTAAAGCTATTCGAAAAGTATTCACTAACAATAACAAGAAAAGTTACCTTAATTTTCCAACATAAGCATTGCTTCCTTGAGACAGGTCCTCGACGTCCAGTGAAATAATGTACTCTGTATGTGCACCATGCCTGTATCGTCGTGCTGCTAAGAGAAATTTTCCCTTATCTGTAAATGCTGAGAAGGAAAAAAGGAGGACCAAATAAGTGGGAATTGGGCTTGATTATGTTTTGTACCAAGAAGGTTCAAAATAAATTGTCAACAAATAAGTAGGAATTAGTGCAGATTACAGGTCAGCCAATATTAGGTAAGACAAGTGGATGCAAACATCCTCCTTTTGACCACAGGTAAGCTCTAATTAGGACTCGGTCAACAAATTCATCTCATTTAATGTTGCAGCACATGCAAGTAAATGGAAAGACAAAGTCAACCCACAAGTTTGACAAACAGGTCATGATGTTCTTCAACTAAGAGTTCCAACCTTTACGTTGTAAAAAACTAGTACATCTAACATATGCTCAAACAAGATGTTGTCACAGCAACTTAAGAAAAGACCCATCAAAAACTACTTACTCGGTGAGAGAGCGAGGTAGAGGTAAAATATCCCCATCTTCTTGTTCCGCCTTATAAGACATTGATGGGGAAATTCCCGGGGTCCAGGCTGCAATTACAACAACCAAAGAAAGAATCACCGTCAATCAGAAAGGTTCAAGCATTCACAGCCAAACCAACTCTCCGAAAAATTCACGCAGACAACTTAATCACCATCGAATCTATATAACGAGGAACAAGCAAGCTAAGAGGACCGCAACAAATTTAACGCTCAATCATTTACAAAGTAAATTTTACAAGAGATCCAGCGGATAAGGACAGAAGATCGTCTGAGAAATTCGGCCAATTACGCTAAAATCATTCAACAGCAATAAACCAAACTTTTATAAGTTCCACATTCCATCATAGGAGTCAACTCTTAAACCTAAGCATATCACAGGAGAGGAAGAAATCAAATAAAACGGGGCCAATGGCGAAACCGTAATAAAAGGGAACAAGAGGGGGAGAGAAATAAAAACACCTGCTTGAGGCAGGAAGGGAAAGTGATCAGGCCGGCGGCGTTACGGGGAGAAAGCTTGACGACCTCCTTGGTGATCTCCCTCCATTTCTTGCACACGCACGCGCACGCCACCACGTTTTGCCGCTGCGGCCACGTGTCCTCGCTCTGGTCCACGCGCTTTATGATCTCCCCAAGTAGCTCCGGCAGCATGTTCGCCCACCCTCCTCCTCCTCCCCCGCCGCCTTCGATCACCGCCGCAGACTCCGACGCCGTTGCCGGTCTCACCGATCTCGATCTCGCCGGGATCCTCCGGGAGATCGACTTCTTGAGACACGACATTTCCGTTCCTCCTCCTCCTCCTCCTCCCCCCGCCAACTTCCCCTCCCTCTCGATTTTTTTTCTTCCTTTCCTCAAAATTGGAAGAAGGAAGGAAGGGAGGAAGAGGATGAGATTTTTCTATTTATTTTCGCTTTTTGTTTTTTTTTTTCTGTTTCGATGTTTTCCTCTCTCGGCTAATTTTTTTTTTTTTTTTTGGGGCTAGTGGTTTTCTACTTTTCTTGGGTTGGCATTTTTCTATACAGAGACGGGTGGAGATGAAATTTTTAAATAGAAAAAAATATTTCGAATCATATATTTAATATTTTTATAATCGCAAAAATTTTATAATCGAAAAACTAAAATAATCTATAATGAGTTAATATAAGTATTGTTAGTTTGTTAAAGTCAAGTTTGGTGGTGGGGGCGGAGATAAAGCTACGGTACGGTGGCTGAACTGTGGGTTATCACACGTGGCGTCTTTTGGTTGGTTCGAGGTATAAAGACGTGTGAGAATAGCGAGCCGGATTCGGGTCTTCGTTGGTTGGCTGGTCAAAGGTGGATTATTGAGGGCCCAATTAGGGGAAACCGTAAAAAAGTTAAATAAGTTTTGAACTAGGAAATTTTACTGTCGGCTGTCGTTGGGGTGCAGGCGTGCGGGTGTCGTTTTTGGGATCGAAACCTTTTGATGTCTGTGCAAACTCCTAATTTGGTCAGCTCCACATGGACGACACGCTTCCAGCTTGTAATAATTTAGTTGCTCGTCCTAGTCCTGTAACGTTTATAAAATAGGCCCGTAAATCTCACCTCTTGCGAATAGAAAAAAATTTTGTATGGGAGAGGAACAAAATCCAAAGCTGTCTAAAATCTCTAAAGTTTAAGTCCAATAAATTAAACTTAATATTAAAAAAAAATAGACCGCTTGAAAGAATAACAGTAAAACATAACTACGATCATTTATCTTTTAAAATTTTAGTCAATGGTGAGTAACTTTTGTTTTGTTTTTTTATGGTCATTAATCTATATTATATCACTCTTGTGTGATTTTTCTACCGTATAACATCCCAAATTATATCAGAAAAGCTACTCCATTGAAAGTTGTCAACTCCACAATGCTTAGTGACTTCTGTAATTTTGTACATGGTTTCTCCAAGAAACTAGGTGGTTGTTTTATGAATACCTAACTAAGTTGTTAACTCTAGACAACAATAGTGATCAGATTCCACTTCAGATTCCTTAGAATCTGGCCTAAATATTTTGCAGTTTTTATTTCTCTCGTCCTTTTCAAAGAAAACACAATGACCTTCCATTATTATCAACGAAAAATGTACTGTCCATATCTTCTCTGTATACCCAATACCTCGTTTCTATTCTTGGACTCATTGAAGCCCCATAGATTCCTAGATCCACACTCATCCTTCGAATTTCCAATCCACGACAAAGTTCTTGTAATTAAAAAAGATGTGTAAGCATCATAATTAATGTCAAAATCCTCACGTTTAAACGTCAAAATCGAAACAAAGTCCATGGATAAACCTTTCTCAACGTGCGCACACTTTGCTGCTTACTTCGGTTTCGTCGTTTTTGCGTTCAGTTCTCGTGTGGTTTTTTCTTCTGCCTCTTAAACATTTTTACTTGCATGTTTATTGTCACAGTCTCACAGATTTTGCTTCGCTCGGATATTTTGTATTCTATGATCATAAAACTTAAATTTAGAACCTCTTTAATGTATCAACTATTTAGTACAGGATATTTCTATTTATTTTCTACACATCCACTTTTTAGTAATAGACAACCCGGCTCAAAAAGTTGACTACCTGACTTCCAAAAATAGATTCAGAAAGAAGCCCTAATCATCATAATTTCCAAAGTCTCTTTTTTTTTTCACTATGCCACACGTCTTGGGTCATATCACAAAAAAAAAACAACAAAAACAAGAACTCACACTACTTGGTCGTCGCCATTTCACGCTGGTGATCCTTCTCCCTCCCCATGTTTTGGACCCCGAAGTGCAATTCCGAAGCAGCGATTAGGAACCCAACGGCTTGCTGAGGGGTCAGCAACTCCACCAGCTTCCTAATGGTTCTCATCCGTAGATCATCCGCCTTCTGAACGATGGCCGCCAGACGACCGATCATCGCTTTGACGCTCGTGGACGGACCCAGGAGCTCGTTGGCTCCGTCTTGCCACCCGGCTAGCTCGTCCGTGATCGCGTTCTCCTCGGCAACCGTTTGGCACTGTAGGTCGCTCACTTCCCTGCCATATTATTTCGACCACAACCACATACATGCAGACACTTTTTAGAGGACTCGTTTTGTTATATTGCATAGAAATTAGATAATTAAAAGGGGAATGCACAAATATTATTACGAGAGCTAACTAACTTAGTAGAAAGGCAAAAACCCAAAAATTAAAATCGGTGATCAGACAAAAATGTAACTTCTATTTTAAGATAATACAAAGAATACCCAGAAATGCATTGTCCTCTGATTGACATTTCACTCGCTTAATTAAACTAAAACGTTAAAACATTGCAAGGGGCACGAATTTAGAATACATAGTGATAAGATTAATATCCAAAGCATATGTGATCGGAACTTTCTTTTGTCTTGGGAAATTTGATTAGTATGTCGTCAATTTAATTAGTTGGAGAACCAAAGTTAATTAGCAACCATTAATTTCCTTTCCCCGGGTCGTCCCCTTGCACCTATAAAAGAACGAAAAGGCCGTCACCAAATAAAAGCAAAATGTACAAGCGAGGAAAAACCTCGCATGTGCATCTTGACAACGAGGAGATGGAAACCCTAGAAAGAAAAAAAAAAGGGATTAACCAAAACAAAAAGACACAAGTACATGCAACAGTTAACATGCCTGAACTGATTAGGCGAAAGATCACCGAGATCACCGGTACGCAAGCCTTGTAAGATATCGACAACGCGGGACTCGAACTGGAGGCTCGACTCCGTGTACACAAGGTGAAACAGCGTGGTGGGTCGCCACCCGGCTATCCAGTGGAGCGACCGCTCGAGGGAGGTAGCCCACGGAGCCATGACAACTGAGATGGCGTCGCGGCTGGTGGCGGCCGACTTCACGCGGTAGTACTCGGCGTAGTGAGTAGTCACCCTCTGGACCAGGGCGGTGAGGCACACGGGGTCCTCGGAGGATTGTCTCGGGGCCGACCGGAGCTGGAGGACAAGGTGGTGGAACTGGTCCAGCCAGGCGTTGTAGAAGTTGTCGAAATCGGCGGTGCTAGCCATTTTTCGGCTCGACCTTGTTCGTTTCGAATGGGAAGATTTTTTATTTTTTATTTGGAGAATATTAATAATTATTTGGGTCTAAATTGTGAGTATACGGCGGTGATGAGGTAATGGGCGGCATCGGTGGGTGTGTTTCGAGAGGGCAGCTGGAGGACAGATGTCGAGACGGTTGGGTTTAGAACCGACTTAGTTGTTTGGAGTTTAGATGGCCTCAACGTGAAAACTGGAGATTTTTTTATTGGGATCTAAGTATATTCCGGCGTAATGTCTTGGCCTAGACCACTCGTCGGGTGTGTTCAATTCTCCAACCATACAATAAGTATTACTATATTTCAATAGTTCATATGTTTTTATTTAATTTTGAAATTCTTTGAAAGAATCTAGGTGCACAATAATATGAATAAAAAGTATCATTCACAAGGTGTCACGGATGTATTTTAAGAATGATATTCTAGAGGAAGTAGTATAAAAATATTGTAACTTCGTCGATAAGCATATATATTCACTCTCTCAACTTTTGATTGGTAGGAAGAGACGCCGTTCCATAAAAAAGGATAAATATTTTTAAATGCGCACACCAAATGTGATATTATAAATATATCATTCTCACCAAATGTTTGAAAATTATAAAATTAATTCATTATTTTTTTGCTATAACAACTTCAAAAGCATTACTTTCCTAAATGTACTCTCTCTTTTTATAAGTAAATGTGCTCTACTCCTAGCACCTTAGGGGCTGAAAAGCCCACATCTTGGATCAAAGTGTAAAAGACTATGAACACAATATGAAATGGTCAAAGATAGAAAGAACTCGTAAACTTGAAATATCCATGAATGAAATGTTAAGAGTGGGACGATTAATTGGTTTGGTGACTGTTTCGATAATTTTCCGCCAAACCCTGATAAGCCGGTCAAGTTATCATGGGGCTATTTTTACATCTCAAGGTAGGTCGATCTCACTTTGTTCCTCATTACAAGTGTGGTCATGAATTTCAAAAACTATTGCAAATTCCGCTAACTATAGGACGATAAGTTATTTTTTGTAGTTTATACTATCTGACCTACTCGTAAGATATTTGAAAAATAACACATTAAAAAATTGTGTTAGAACAAATATTGTCTTCAACGAATGATTGCCCCCTGAACCTGAATTATATTAATTCACTTCATTTCCGTTACAACATGCAGTGTTTATAATCATTGAAAAATATTTTGACACTGCTTAAACCACCATCCTTGAGTAAGTGGGCTAGTCGGCGTATTAAGTTCTGAAACTCTAAAAAACACGTTTTTTTTTTACTGGGAAGGAAATCTGTGGATAAATAAGAGGACGTTTTATGTTGAAGCATCACATGAAATCTGCGGATATAAGAGCTATTGTTGGTTCATCATTGGATGACATGCTGCATTGAGAGCGTTTTTTTTTTCGACATATAAAATGATGAATAATGGTTGTAGGCTTTGATTTTGTGGAAAAAATGGGACAAATATATTGCTAGAAAATTTCCATGCCCATGGCTTAGAAGAATGACCACAAACAAAATGATGGAGCATGATCTTATTTATAGGTTGCATAGTACATGTCTGGTATTTATTAATATCTAACAAATTAAATTTAAAATATAATTAATTAATGTAGTCAATAATAGACTCGTGATATTGCGACGTCCACCTCTATGAAATAAAGATCATATACATAATATACAAAAATTTCCAGTAAATTTTGCGTTAATTTAAAATATGATAATAAACAATTATTTGTGATGTATCACCATCCATTATAAAATAGTAAGTATCAGAAATCAAACTTAATATTTCCAACAAAGTTTTAAATGAACGGTACAATATTATTTATCACAAAGCTCATTTATTAAGGAATAATCTTTTCGGATGAACAATTTTGCACATGTTTACCAAGTCATTATATTATATAGGGCTGACTCTTTCAAAAATATTGTTTTCACCTCAATGAAATCTAGGTCCTTGCTGACTTAGATAAACTTCCTTTGGAACACAGGCTTAAGGGTAGACATCACTAGTCCAGAAAAATCTTAGGACTGCACCAATGACTCCTATTCAGCAACTGAAACTGACTGGATCAGAACAAGATGTATGGGTGACCGTTTTATCCCGTATAAGTTGTTTGAATTCGTATACAATTTTTTTTTCTAGATTCGGATAATGTAGCATTTAGGATCCAATTCAGATTATCCGAAATATAAACTTCAGATACGAATTTGGATAATAAAATTAATATCTTGGATATCCGAAATTTCGGAGTTCAAGTAGCCCAACCCGCTATTCCCGGACCCAGGCCCACTTCAGATATGCAGCACAAATACGATACTGAGATAAACTAAGCCCGAATACGAAGCCAGGGCAAGCCATTATTTAATACACAGGATTGGTCAAGGCTGTCCTTTTGGCGGCATTCAAAAACATTGGAACGATAGAGAAAAGGATCATGGCTAACCAATGAATATGAGATTCTTAAGCCAATGAGAGGTCCAAATGATAAGAGACTTGGATTATCATAGCTTACATTAAAAAAAACTACCAGAAATCCAATAATTTCAAATTATGACTCTGAAGCAAGATCTCGTGAGCATTAAACTCAGCCCTCAACAAGTCAGCAAGAGCTAAACAAAGAAACAGACAGTGGGAACACATCGCTGAAATGTTGGTCTCGCCAAGACCACTGCGGTAAAGCTAACTATTGTTGCAAACCTCATTGCTTTTACAGCCATAACTGCCACTGCGGTCTTAAACACATTAACGACCATTCTACATTTAGCTGTTAAACTAATGATCACGTAGGACACAATGTTCAACCAACAAAGCACAACCAAACATAGAAATCCAGAAATCCACATATCCAAGTTCCAAACAAGTTGGACGCTTCATGCGTTTCGGAAAAAATTAGAATACCACACCTACACTGGCTGCAAGCATACTGTAATAACAAAGCCAGCAATTCATCAAAACATCTATAGCATAACCAACAACTTTTCTGAAACTAATTTAGGCTGTACCAACAATTCGTAGATCCTTCCCACTCCCAAAAATAAAACAGCCACAAATCCAAATCTTTTACATTCATTAATCTGCAGTAAAGATCATAGATGTATCAAAGAATCAAGAAGACACCATAAAAAGGGCTTAATTAAACCTCGACACATCAAGTACCTACTCTTGAAAGTTCTTCTCCAAACACGAACATTCAAAATCGAGACAACATTTACTTCCAATCATTGGCACATTTATATAAAGTTATAATTCAACACAGTAAAACAACTTTCAAGAGTAAGTACTTGATGTGTTGAGGTTTAATTCAATTCATCAGAAAAATGAAAACTTTGCAAGCAAAATCAAGCACACCAGCCCAAAGCAAAATTACACATGTGCCCCTATCCGTATTCATAGTTCCGATCAGATAGATTACGACATAATCAACCATTTAAGCTCCGAGAAAAATAAAGTCGAACATCATTTGGCCGGTTGTTGGTGGTCTTGTCGGTCCAGCTTCGGTTGGCTGGCTTTCTGTTCAAGTTCCCTCCACTTGTTCATCGCAAATGAGCAGATAACTAGAGAGAAAAGAAACCCTAATTAACCCCACAAGAACGGTTCCCGAATTTCGTCAATTGGTGGAATACAGGAGCGTCTTATTGGAGAGGAAAGAGGAAGTGGGTGGGGATCGAGATACTTACAACCGGCGCCGACGAAGTAGAGCAGCCGGAGAACTTTGGGACCGGCGGGACCTCCAGGCGGCTCTTCAAGCGTCATGGGGGTGGTTGAGGAGGGTTCAAGTGGGTGGTTGCTGGGGCTGGACTAGTGATTTTTGGGAGCTGGGATTTTCTTAAAATGGGCTCAACCTACAACAAAGCTGGAAACTATGGGCTTGTACGATATCTATTCGTGGGCCGTTGGTGGCCCATTCTCTTGATCCGACCGATTATCTCCCAAAGACCATGGATTTTGGAACCCTGAGCAGACTGCTGGTGCTAAGTCGGAGAAAGGCAAGGATAACGTCAAGTCATCATGTTCTTTATGCCCTGGGCGACACACGTGCTACAATGGTGGGAACAAAGGAACGCTCGCGAGGGTGAGCTCACTCCAAAAACTTGTCCTCATTTTGAATTGTCATCATTGATCAAGTTCTGATAATACTCGCACGTTTAGTGATATCACTGATTATTTTCGTCGATCAACATAAACATTTTTAAGTTTGTTTTGTTGTCATTCGTGTATTTTGGAAAAAAAAAATCTCTGAAATTTACAAGATTGAATTATATTAAGATGATATATGTTTCATTATTAAAAAAAAATTGGTTTGACTGACAATTCAATCAATCAAATCAGATAATCCAAATAATCTACCATAAGTTTGGGTGGCACCATGAATTTTAAAACTATGAAGAGTCTGGATGCGTCATTCTCGATAATATGTTTCCCCAACTAAAAATGCTATTCTACTATTAACTGGAGATTATTTTGGACGTCTTTCAATTTCGGACATCATGGACTCGATTGATTTCCGATAAAAACAAATGTTACTTTCATGATATTTTCCAAAATAACCAAAGCAAACTCAAAAACACAAAAACCTTGTTAAACCCTCGAACCCCTTCAATTCCAATTGGAGCAATAAAATCGGTGGAAGAGAAACAATGGCGAGTAGAATCGGAGGATCCGTGACGCGCTCCTTGATCTCCGCCACCAGGTCCGCCGCCCGTTCTTCCCCTCGGCCTTCGCCGTCGGTCTCCGGCCACCTTCGTCCACCCTCCTCCTCTCGCCGCAGCTCTTTCTTTTCTTACAGGTAACCTCCTTTCTCAACCCTAGGAATCTTTTTACTCTGCTTCATTCCGTCCATTTTCTTACAAGGTTTCGGGTTATATATGGAGATCTTAACCGGGTTTTCTCCTATAGTGTTCTCATTTTTGTTTTAGGCTCTAGTGATTTGGTTGCCTATGTGCTTCAATGTGCTTTAATTGTTTGATGATGATAATTTTTTTGAAAGGTAGAATTTTTAATCCGTGACACTGACAGGATTTGAAACCCTTGGACCTCTACGATTTATACAACGCCTTAGGATAGAAGCAGAAGATGAGGGGTAACTCCAAGTCCATGACATGTTTCAGATGTTTGTAGGTTTATGTTCGTAGTCTTCTGATATTTGTTCTGGCTCATTGTCGCCCATAACGTTTGTGCCCTCCTTGAAGTTGGTTATTGTGAAGCTGTAAAGTTTTGGAAGGTCAGCTTGTATTGCAAGACAGCGGCGTCTGAAGCCCTTTGTATTGTATTGACTTGGTTTATGCTCTTGTAGGAATGTCGGGGAGCTAGGGTGCGTGCAGTCACTCTTGCCTCTCCATAGTGTGGTGGCTAAAACCCATCTGACGTCACGCTTGAATGTGAACTCAGCAGACTTGTGCCTGTCCTTCTGCCGGATTTGCCAGGATCACTAATGTTTCCCTTGTGAGTCTGATAATTCCTATCGATTATAACTTATTAAGGCAATTTTCGTATGCTGTTGCTTCAAATAACTTCATCTGTTGATAGTGGATAGTGTGCATATGGGCTAAAAGTCTTTTCAATTGGTAGGATGGAGGAATAGATATGGATGGTTAGAAGGCTCACATTTAGTGCGATTTATATAGTTCTTTTATTTTTTGTGTGTTTGAGAGTATCGCTCAGAGCTTTTAGAGATAGAATCATCATGGAGCACTGCTAGCTGTTAAACTGGTGATTCTGATGTCTAGGTCGACCGAACAGCATTCATTGTTGTTGCGGAATAACTAAGCTATTTGGTAACTTTTAAATGAACTTTTTCATTGGACTAGCTTCCTCAGACAAACATTTGACTAACGAGATTATTGACTTTTTGTAATCTATGTAAACAAAAGCTACTGTCATCTCTTCGGTAGTCCTTTCATGTGCTGTTTCATTTTTATCCTTGGATGACTTGGTTTTTTTCATGTCTCTCATGTTGAGGGTGATGCTCTGGCCCACTCTTACGGCCCTAAAGCTTCAGCTTTCTGCAACTGATGGGAGCTGTTTTCGTGCCTTCTGGGCTATGTCTCATTTTCAACTCACTTGACAAAACCTTAGCTCGTTATGGCTCCTTTTACACATGTTTATTCATGATCATGCTTTTACTATTCCAGTATTCCTCCATATTCCTTTGCCTTGACTTGTTCCACTCAGATTTACACCAAAGGTTTTTGGTGCCTGTGAAAAATGATTGTGTGGCCACTGAGACATGAAATGTCTTGACCTTTGCTGCCGTTACTGACACTTTAACATGTTTTAGTGGTAATTGCCATGTGGCGTTTGATTCTTTTGTCAAATCTAGCGCGTCATTTGATTCCGTTCTTCAATGTTGCAGGTACTTGAAAAACTTGGGCACCTTGTAGAAGTAGGAAAGGTTAGCCTTTGGACACTCCCTACAAAATGATGATGGAGAGGCTAGCCTTTGGATTCCTCCATACAAAACTAAGTGTTTGAATTCTTTGCTTCTGGTCTCGGATCTAAATAACGGGTTGTCAGCTTTCCTGTCCGCAATTATATTAGGATCTTTCCTTATACCTGAGCATTGTAATAGGTCTGTGTGCACTTGTGACTTAGTTTTTCAGGTTTAAGCTTTCTTCTTATTTTTAGAACTCCTTCCAAGCTCATTTTCCTTCCTATAGAATCTCCTGCCTACGACAACGAGCACCAAGTCGAAACTTATGTGGTATGTTGTTTAGAATTGCATAACTGAATCGACTTAGAATAGTATTTTGTTTTTTAATAAAATAATGAATCCATTTAAGACATGATAACATTCTCCCTGGTATTTTACTTTCTCTCAGATATAACAATCAAAAGTAGTAATGAAAAGTTTTGCTGTGTGTTAAGTATAAGAGTTTCTCAATTATATTCCTGACAACATTTTTTTTGGCTGCTTGCATATTTTATGGCCGTAAGGCCTGCAGGAGGCTTGGTTTCTTCCCCCAAAAAATATCACTAATATGTTTTTTGCTTTCGTATTTGGTAGGGAAAATTGTATGTCTCGTACTTGTTCTGAACTGAAAGGAACTGGATGGTTCGGCACTTCAGTCAGAGTCGAAACTTCAGTAGTGACATGAACATATAATGGGTTGAATGTATAATACGATTACTCAAAATCTTAAAATAATGTGTTACTTGTACAACAATATTCACGAAATAGTATGATATTGCGTTACATTTTCCACGCATTGTGGGATTGAAGCTAGTGGGACTCCACTCTTGCCTCTCAAGTACACACTTGAAATGAAGAATACAGTTGTACTTAAAACCAACATCAAAATTATGTGCGAGCGAATTTGGACCCATAAAAGCTAGGATGATATTGCATTACCTTCACACAGGGTTTCTCTGTCCAAAGTCTTTACACACACTTGTTTGATGGTTTTTAGTTTGCTTCGCCCACCGTCCTTCGTAATGGCCGGCCAAAACTTATTCCATACAAAGTCAGTTATTTCCTTTGGATAGCCCTACAAGGACGAATCAAAACGATGGATAACTTGCATTGGGTGGGTGGGTCTGCTCCAAAGAGATGACGCTCTCTGTAATTACATCCGTTTGTAAATATTTCTCAAGGAGTAATAAAGAGTATATTTTATCATTCAAAAAAATATAATGTTATTATCACTTTTCCACTGATTCCATATTCTTCTTGAATCAATTTGACCAAACACACTCCAAATTGTCGGTTGATCGCGACTTAACAATATATACTTATAGTCACCTACGGAAGGAAAAAAAATGAAGGGACTAGAATCAATTCCGTAGTAAACAAAGCAAAACTAGGCAACTTTACCTGATAATAAATATTTCAAGTGCATTAATAAAATTTTCATGCCAATAAGTAAAAGTAATAGATATTATTGACAATGTTAGGTATTATAAAGTCCATGTACTTAATAAGTGAGACATTTCTTTTAGAAGTTTCTATTACATTGATAATGTCGAATTCAAGTTCTGTTAATTTAATTACAATAATCCTATGATAAATTGAAGATAACTGAAAACTTTTTTTGATTAGTATTAAGTGGAAACTAGTGTCACCATCAACAACTTTACGGTCTCGACTTCTCATTATACCTTACCGGTGATAATGTGTTGAGTTTACATGAGTGGCCCAGTGAAACATGTTCTGCGACATCCACTTAGTTGCGCCATCGGACACAAACGGAAGAATTTTGGTCCTTCAAGTTAACTAAAAGCAAATATGCAACAGTAGTTCTTACCAAACTAAGCGGAAGGGGAAAAAAGTATCACAAGATGTACATTGGATCTCATAAGTAGAGTGGGAATCAAGTTGCACCAGTGGTCGATACTGATAGGCTGACCAAGTCTGACTGCTTCTTCAAAATCAAATGTGCCTAACCCATTTGGCTTTTGCAATAGGAAACTTGTATATATTATTGCGTGATCTTATATAGCAGGCTATTTTTTTATGAGCAAATTTTTACGCCAATAATTGCACATCTTACATAAACTCTGGACATCATGTGACCTTAAGAATTAAGATAGCAGGCCTAGTTGTATTGCTGATATTGACTCAAATATTTGTTTTTTTTTTCCTCCAGAAAATACTGACTCAAATATTGTTGCTTACTAACAAAGTTGCATATCAATGAATTCCGGCCCTTTTATTTTCAACCAGACATAAAACGAGTATAAATGCAACTGAAATCAAAAAAAAAATTTCTAAAATTTTGTATCTTATATTTGGTTATTTAACGTGAGGTGCATATTAACGTGTAGCTAATTTTATGTGGACCGTGTTAGTTATGCATAGAAAGGATTTCCAAATAAATTGACAGAATCGCAATTCAAATATTTTGTTTTTAAATGAATTAATATTCAACTATCCTTCATAAATTATGACAGTATGCCGAATAGTTTATCAAATCAATTGAAGTCAACTACGCTGTAGGGGTATGCATGCATCAGGTTAGTTTTCAAATAAGAAAAAGAAATTAGAAGTGACAGTTGACTCTTGTAATTGAGCCACGTGGAGATCATATAGGTACAATGGCATTTGGAAGCATAAAATATTTTAAAAAGCCCAATTTTACACTACCACGCATCTTAACCTCTTGTGCCTTCATGTTTATAAATAAGCAGACTCCTCAACAATAATGTCACCAATTAAGTTACCTAGCTCCAAAGTACATACCAATTCCGTCTCATCAATCAATCCGGTACGCTTCCGAACAACACAACACGATCAATGGCTCGAATTATCGCGACCATGTTGGTCTGTGTTCTGATTTTGAGCATCCATATGCGATCTAGTGAAGCTAGGAAGCATTTATGGAGGATGGTGGAGAAGAAAGAGCTACCGAGCAATAACCCACATAAAATTTTAGTAGCTCAACTAGTGAAAGGCCCTTTGCCACCTTCTGGCCCTAGCCATGGCGGCGACGGCCATCCGGTTCCTTCTTATGATCAGAAGTCCTTTGGTGCTCTTCCTCGTTTTGCCAAGATTGATGGAAGGCTATTAGGGGAGTCTGTTCCAAGTCCTGGAGTTGGCCATTAGATGATATTATTATTGTTATTATTATTACTCATAGTCAAATATAATCAGATTCTATTTTGAGATTATAATATGTATCTTTTGTATAATACTTGAGTTAAAAGAGCTATAATAATCTCTATGCTTTTGACATTTGCCTCGGCCAATATTAATTAGTTAGCGAAAAAAGGTGAGGATATGTATGTAGCAACGACTATTTGTATCATAAACCTGAGCCTGGGAAAATAAATTATATCAATATATGTTCTGACCTTTCTAAAAAAATAATTATGTATATACTGGTCAACCTAAAGTTGTTATTTAATCTAAGGAACACATAGGCAGCCGGCACTTAGATATCGCTGTCGCAATCCTTCGGCTCTATATTTGTGAATTGTGATGGTTCTTTTGTTTTAAGAACAGGATAAATGTCCGGCAACAAAATTCCGCAGGATTTCTTTATCAATAACATCGTAGGTTGGTTTGTATCTCTTGTATGTACCGTGAAATTATAAAAAAAACGAAATTATCCCGACCCATACTTTATTACTATCTTCATCATATTACTGAGTACTGAAAAATGAGTTTTTATTATAAAGTAAATTTATTTAGATGCTATCGGTAAAAAAACAAAAAAATAGCTGCTCACTCTAATTGAAGAAAAATGAATTTATTTTTGTTTGAGAATGGATTATTGATTGAAGTGTAAAGGTTGGTCCAGTACAAAGGTTGCCCAAATGATGACCATCCGCTTCGAAATTTCATTATATTAGGTTTATCAAAAAATTGATTCAAAATGAAAATGGCTCATACGAATTCGTATTTGTCTTTGTAAGAATCAAAATACCAATAATAACTTTTCTAATTAAAATATGATGAGTTATAATCAAATACGTCTATGTGTTTTATGCATTTTAGTTACAACATCATACGTGAAATTGACAAGAAGACCGATGGTGGAGAATCGAACCGACTTTCTTGCTGCGACAGGTATGCTGTGATCTATTATGAAATCACAAACAAATTATTCATGACTATTGAATTAGTGTCATGATCGTCTTACATGTTTCTTAGTAATCAGGAACTAATGAACATAATATAAATCATTTCCTTAACCTTCTTAATTTTTTTGGGGTAGTTTGATGAATGATTTCATTTTCAACACATTTCTGTACATTGAAAATTCGTATTCAGATATTTTTCAAAAAAAATATCTTTGTTACATAGTTAATTTTTCATTCTTATGGTAAATGTAGGTATTTGGTAATTTTTTATATATATATATAAATCACATACAATATTACTCAAAAAAAATTCAAAAACATTTATACCTCCGAAATTTAGGGTATTCACAATAAAATTATAACTTTTGCCCTTAGCAGCTGACAGACGACCGGTCGCTCCGTTTCCATCACCCAAATACCCGCGGTTCGCTCTACTTGTGGGACCCACATTAACATGCCTCCACCTTAATTCAACTGACGCATACAGAGAGAATCATCGTGCTCTGGCGAGCTGCAGGTAACGGCGAAGATGGCGGTTACCGAGGTTAGTTATCCTATTGATAGTTTGATGCGTTATTGTTTGGGTACACTTGTCTCTCGAACTAGACTGCAACGGAGAGTGAGAGTCAATTTACATAGTCTGTGATTGATTGGTTGATTGATTGATTTAGGGTACTAATTCGAATGGCGAGCAGGTCGATACGCCTAAGTCTCCGTTCGATTTGGGAGTGTTTGTCGGAGATTTGGCCGTTGAGGATGATGATGATGATGATGCTGGAAGGTACATTTCTCTACCCTGTGGATTAGCTGACATGTTCTGTGTGTGGAAGGATGGACCTACCAAGACTTTTTTTTGGCATTTGGGTTTCGGGGCTTTTGGTCTCACTTCATGGTTGCTGTGTTGTTTTGGTTGTGTCTTGTGGTGACGATATATCCTTTGAAGGACTCGAGCAAGAATTGGTAGAATGCAGAAACGATGATGTAAGTGTGTCGGTTTTGAAGCTTTCGAGTTTGATTTTATGACAGGTTGAGGTTCTGACTGCTGGTTTGATTCTCGATATGTTTTCTGAAACGATGAGTGGCAGAGGTCTGATGATGTATATATATGCTTTAGCTGGTGGTTTGGATGCGGGTGAACACACTCAGTCCAAAGTGTTTTCCTTTCTACTGGAAAGACTTTATGTTGTTGTGTACAATGTGCAATCGGAGTTGATGAATCATGAATGGAAGATGCATGTTCATTGGCAACGATTCAAGAATATCACGACAAGCATAGAGGATTTTATGCGTTCTGGATTTGAAGCTGTCTTTGATTTCTTTTTTTCCTTCTTCTGTAGAACACTTGCTTTGCTCGTGTTACCTTGTATTCCATTTTGACTAGGTTGTTTCAAACATATTGTCTAAGGCTACAACAGTAAGAGACTACTCGAAGGAGGTTGAGAACAGTTTACGTCAAGTTGAATTAGAATCTATTCAGGTACCTACCTCATGCTTCTCTTACTGCATTTCTAAAGCTGTCAGTTAAGCTTTCGAGATTTCTTCCATCTCCTTTGGTTTTCTTGTGATTTCATATTTATGACCCGCTTGCTTGGTGCAACACTTCAACTCTTTTAGAATCTCAATCAACTGCAGACTGTTTCCCAAATACCGTGAATGCCCATCTATGGTTCATGTGGAAATTCTTAATAACCTATGACGTAATCTCTTAATCCAGTTACTGGCAACCTCTGTTCTTGCCTCACTGTTACTGCCTCTTACTTGTTTGCAACTTCGCTCATTTTACTTTGGGTCACGATAGGCATCAAAGTTATTTGTTTGTCTTTCCCTAGGCATTGTCGTGACCCGTGATATCTGAAAGCAAGATTGGCTTACAAAAGTTGAAGTTCAATGGATTATTTTCTAACTTGATGATTATACAGCCTGTATTAAGGATTAGTTTGTTTAAACTGTTTTCTGATCTTTGCTTTTGTATTTTACTCATGCACCTATTCAGGATTACATAAAGGAAAGTGATATTTTAGTGTCACTTCATGATCAAAATCGTGACTGTGACAACATCTTGTCACAGATGGATGCTCTTCTCAGCGGATTCCAGGTATACTGGTCCTTACCAGACATACTTGTCCCTGCCATATTTGGTGAAATTATAACCTCTTAAATGAATGTTGTCTTATTTTTAGGATTCTTTGCATACAGTGGAAGTCTTCCAAATTTGTATTCCCTTTTTTCTGATGTTTGTTAATTACACATTAATGATTTGTCCATGCATTCACCAGATGCTTTGCAGACTCTGATTATCTCCATCACATGTGCCTTTGAGGTGCTAGAATTGGTTTTGTTCCCTTTTACCATTGTATATATTAATGTGCAGCTCCTGCACCTGAATACTCGAAGTTCAAGTTAGTTTTTCTTTTTCTTTTTCCGGTTGTAAAAAATAGAAGGTATCATTGAATGCGGACATATGAAATAGGTTTTCTTCTGCAATGTCTGTCTAGCTAATTGAGAATTTGTTGGCCTTTTTTTTAATATTCCGGTAGGATACATTATATTTTGAACAAGTTGAGTGGTTAGTTTACTATCATGTCTATTCCATTAAATCAGGCATTGTTTTCATATTAAAAAACCTGATGCTTACTCTATTTTCTTTGAATGAGCGTCCGACTAATGAAGTTGAATATTGTTTGTCGACATTGCTTAATACGTAGAAATTTTGTGTCAGGATGAGATTGGTTCATAAGTTCAGATATTAAGATTCTTCAGGAGAAGTCTATGGACATGGGTTTGAAGCTGAACTCTGAAGAATCGCAAGGTACTTAATCTGGAAGCTTTCCAAAACATTTAGTTTGCGAACACTAAATTGATGCATCAGTGTACTGTAGTCTGATCTATGGTAAGATCTTGTAGATGCTGATAATGGTTTCTGTCTGGTAATTATGTCTATCAAATTCTTTTGACTCCTTCCTTGGTTTCATATACATTATTCTTTTAAATTGGTGCATGCATGGATGGATGGAAAGTTGAGGATTGGAGTGCCCATTCATTTTTTGTATTTATGCCGTTGAGCCCTCTAGGACATCTTAAGTTAAATATTGAATCTGAACGAAGTTGCATCCTTACATTGTGTTCTTCTTGATGCCCCATGGCTCAGGATGTGAAATGTTCTTACCTTGATGTTTAGTGATTTGCTATTCAAGATGTCAAACACATGCTTTTAAGGTGATGCTTTATGCTCCATAGGATAATTATTTGTTTCATGTACCTTAACAGGTTGCTGAATCAAAACTGGGAAAGTTTGTTGAGGACATTATTGCCCCTCCTCGGATGGTGGTCATAATTGTCGATGAAGAGGTACTTTTTGTATGATGCAGCTGTTGAATAGATTCGAATTTAGAAAGCCATGTAAATATGCAAATTTATTTGAAAAGTGCTTTAAGGCATCTGCGCCACATTTCATTCGATTCCATTTCATCTTTTCCTTTCTTTGTTTGTTCATTGCTTGCAGGAAGAATTACTTCTCGAGCATTTTGGCAATCTGATCAGATTTTTGAAGACCAGAGTTTGTAAGCATACATATTACCAACCCGAATGTTCTGTTTAATTCCTATGAATGTGCCCTCAACTGCAAGTTTTTCTCTCAGCTGAAGACTCAACTTCCAGTTCTGACAAGCCCATTACGATAGCCGAAGTTGAGACGATCGTGAAAGATTTCGCCACTAGATGGAAAGCTGCAATCGAACTGATGCACAAAGATGTCATAACCTCTTTCAGTAACTTCTTGTGCGGCATGGATATCTTGCGAGCTGCATTGACCCAGCTTCTACTTAATTATACAAGGCTTTCAGACTGCATAAAGAGGATCGACGGTGGATCAATGCTGAACAAAGATCTCGTATCCATTTCGTCAATCATGTACGAGATCAAGAAATACTAACGGACTTTCTAGGGTGCTGATAGCCTGATACTCGATGAGAATATGAGATTGTTCGTCAAGTTGGGAGATTATATCTGCGCTATGGTGGGATCTAAGACTGCGCAAGGACGATACGGATCAACCCGAAGACTTCCGAAAAGGATCGGATCTCCTACACCAAAATGGTCATTTGCAAACTGCGAAGAGACTCGAAGTTGCAACGCTGGTCGGATATTGGAAAGCAGCAGGATGTTTTTTATTCACTGACCTCTCTATGTACACAATGTAGCTTTAGGAACTTGTTGGATAACTGAGGGATGTTGTGCATAGGGTAATTTAGGTGAGCTTGTAAATTCATTTTGTGAAAATTCGGTGGGGAGAAAACTGAGGGTCAGACGTACCCAATTTCTTGATTATAAATGTTATTTTTTCTCTTTTAAAAATCTGTCAAATTTCACTGTTAAAAGTATTTCTATATTTTATTACCTTGGGTGGTAATTGACAACTTTTTGGAATGGAGCCTCACAATGGAATAAAATTTCATTGATTGCAAAATCCAGAAACTGCTGATTTTGATTTACGTCGGTCGGATGAATTCAACATTTTTAAATGTTTGATTGGATGCAGATTGAATCTTTGGAATTAAATCAAATTCGTTGAAAGTAGACATAAATGGAATTGGGTATAGTATAATATCTGATTTATAATCCGACTTGCCGACAATCAGAAAATTAAATTTGACCGTTGAATATACAACTGAACTTTTCATTAATTTTTTTTGGTAAAATTCATGTGTTTGCAAATCCTGGTGTAAACTACACCCAAAAGAAACGTCTCAGACCCGACAAAATCAGATGGTAGAACTAGTCCCCAAGAAAGAATCCAAGCATTTTCAATGTCGAGGCTTAAAAAAATGACCACCTATAATATAGTATCATATGTTATTATGTACATAGGAAATGGTGCGACCCAGCTAGCTTAAACAAATCCTTGTTCCTATCATTTGGCCTTCAAATTATACCAAAGTCAGTACAAGAATATTTCCAACGATCAGGAAAAGACAAAACTACCCCCACTACTAACGCGCTTTCCTTTTCAAGATGCCCCTACCAAAACACAAAATCCATCACAATCAAAGTCCATGCCCTCCAGTTGTTCATTCTCCTACAAAGTGGGACCCATAACACTGCCACATCGGCTCGTCTGCGCCGTCCGATCAAGGACAATCCGACGGATCACATTTGCTACCGGACCTGTGACAAATAGACTTGACAATGTATCACAGTTTTACCTATCCTGAAGCCCGGAACTACTGTCAAAGCTACCGGCGGGTCGGCCTCTGGTGCGTTGTCCGATGACATCAATCCATCCTCGGCTACGCATTCCATGTATACTTCGGAGAATCTAGAGCCCGTCCGGACCTGGAAGATCGAGGCCTCGGGTTGGAACGAAAAGGCCAGGCAATGCAGGAGCCATACACGCCTAGCTGCTTCTGCAAAAGCAGCAAAGAAACCACTGTCCGGAAATCCTCCGGAGCCGACGACGTCTCGTTGGTTTACATTTCCATACAAGGACATTTCCATTTCAGGGTGGACGAGTTTCGAGTACTTAGCGCGTAGAAACTTCGCAAATGTTGATCTCGGTTTGCTTGTGAGATACTCTTTGGCTTTTGCAGACTTCAACTCCAAGAACCTCTTGAAGAACATTCGGCTTCTCTGTTCAGGCGGAACAGGGTCCTTCGACATAGAGAAGTACGGGAAATGAAACAAATCGAACATCACCTTGCAAGTGTACGACTCGAATGCGAAGCATTTATCGTCAGCGCTTCGGTAGGCCACGCCTGGCGTGATAGACTCTGCTGCAGCATCAAGATCCCAACCACAATCTCTCATTTCGCTGATCATGACCTTGACGAGGCTTCGGATCGACCTGACCGTGTGTCTATGAGCCGTGATGAAGTGGCCGGGGGTTAAGCTCGAGTGGACAAAATTCTCAGGCATATAGAATTGTCCACTCTGATTTAACCTCTTCTCGAACTGCTTGTTCAGTCTATCAGCTTCCTCGAGTTTTTCCTTCATGTACATGATCTCAGATTCTTTGAGCCGCAACTGATAATCCAGTTTCTTGCTCATGATCTCATAAGTTTTCGCGAGGCTCTTCGTCTCCTGAATTTCAGCCTTGGCCATGGTCGACTCTGGATGAATGTCCATCTGTTTCTTTGCATAGCTCTGTTTCAACTCGGACAAGCTCTTCAACTCCGAAACTACCATCCGATCCGCGGTTTGGATCCCATCAGCATCGTAAGGCGACTGGCAATACTGCAACTGAGCGTAGCCCGCCTTCACGGACGAAACACTCGCAAACAGCTTAGCAGCAAGGGCTTCCAAGGCTATTGCCCTCTGACCATGCTCATCATCGCTGTTGTCGAACGAATCCAGCCAACTCGACAAGCTCTTCTTGTTCGAAACATTCTCATCGTCGGAGACCTTCTCCGGGGCAACTTTCTGAAGAGTGTCAACCCGAGAAACTCCTGCTGTTGTTGCTGTCTTAAGACGAAGAACCTTCGCCACCGTGCGTGCGAACCTACTCTTTCGAGGAGTCACCTCAGACCGCCTCACAGATTCCATCTGCAAGAAAAAGATATTAGCAATCGATGATACCTTTTTTTCTTTCTTCTTTCCCTCCTTTGGAACAAACAAGGGAGGAGATAGCTATTTAGTACAGAAGTAGCTGCAGGAAGCAGGCAAATTGTGGAACAAGTTGAATAGAGTTGTTGGATACAATAATGCATTATTCCGACATATAGAATACAAACCATATAATATGTTTGTTATAATAGCTTTATCATTTTTCGAAGATCTGATTAGACCAAAATTCGATTAATCGGCACAATGTACATAGAAAATTACAAGTGGAGAATAAAAAAAATGTGCTTATTTATATTTGCCTACTATTCCAAGCTGTTCAAGTTGTTTGGTCAAACCATGTGTATGATAATGACGCCCAACAACAATTGTATTAGAATTATATTCCTACCTAATTGCAAGGGAGTTTCCCTGTCCTGGTTTGAAATACAAATGCTTCCAACTAATAGCTTTCCTATTTAGATTGTAAGAGGCAATTCTTGAGGCAATCAATCATGTACTAATTTAAATAAAAGGTCATCATCATGACCAACCCAAGAGAGGGACAGGGAGTGACATTTTTAGAAAAGTCATTATAAAAAATAGCATAATAATAGGTACTATGATCATCCAAGACAGCTAGTGTGAAAAGAATAATAAATAAATAATTCAAATTGTTGGTTACTAACCATTCCCAGTTGTTCAAATTTCTTGTATGGGAAAAAAGAAGGAAAATAAACTTTTACAAAATGGTGAGATGGTAACGACAATACAAGGTAATTTAATTCTCCAGATAGACGATGAGATTCATATGTTTGAAAATTTACTTGAAGCTGATGCAAATAGGCAAGTCAATCTATGATATGTTGTGTTCTGTGAACCATCAATAAGAAGCAGAATTGTTCTCAAAAAAAAAATAAGAAGCAGAATTGTCTTCTTGTAACAAAAATGTGCTTTTTTTACCCAAACTTAATGGGCTAATGGGCCCTACATTTTCAAGAAGCATATCTCGTTTAGCTTGCATGTGGAATCATCACGTCCTGACCTAACAGTTAATACAGCAATATTTATGGCTTGGACCTTATAGTTAATGGGCCCTACATTTTCAATAAGCATGTCTGGTTAGCTGGACCTAATAATTAATGCAGCAATATTTATGGCTTGGACAGATCAGCGAAGCAATTTAATTCCCACCACCTAAATGCACCACGGAATATCACACTAATCATTTTTTAGATTACTCTGTTATTCATGTTATTTTTTTAACCAACAACTAATTTAAAAATTGAGCACGGACAATACTAATTAGTACCGATTGTTCTATTTTTCGGGATTGATCCTCTCAAACAGGATGCTCATTCAAATGTTCCTGTTTAATCAGAAAATTAGTTCAATTATTAAAATAGATGCTCCTTTTAATTGCTAACCAGCGGTCTAATATCAACATATCTATTATTGGTAGATGCTGCCCCCTTAATGAATTCAACCGTCTAATTACTTGTCTGAAAAGGATCTTGAAATAATTTTATAAAAAAACAAAATAATTCATATATTACCAAAACGGCAGCATACCCCATACTTTGATTCACCCATTAATTGCTGCTAATATAAGAAAATGAATAATGCATCATATACCCCATTTTTATAATTAATCCATTTCATTCCCATGAAACCGTGTTTAGTAGTTGGGATTCATTCACACCAAGATACCATACAAAATTATTAGTAAATAATAAATTAGAGTGTATGTAAGTTTTTCTAAGCCTTTGGAGAATCAAGTTGGCCCACCAAGATTGCATATAAATTTTTTTTTTCTCCCACCCAGTGATCCGGCCCACTGACCGACTAATCTGGGCTCGAGTACTGAAGTCCTTTATAGGGGGTAGACTCTCCCAACAAGCACCTGCTGCGTTCACCAGGTTTCGAACTCGAAACCTGGGTTAAGCGAGGAGGAGTACTTACCACTCCATCCCAGATTGCATATAAATTTAAAACACGTTTTCTCCAACATACAAGAAACCAATCATTGTAGTTACCCAGGCAACTCTAATGTCCGCTCAAAGGATGTCCTTTCTGACGGTGCACTGACAAGTAATTTTATATTTTATATGATCCGCATAAAAACATTCACTAATTACAAATACGTTTTTATTCAACCGAATAATATTTTTTTAAAATTTCTTAAATTACCACAATCTTTTAGTAGGTAGGATAATGGTTTCATTTAGAAACACCATTCTAGCATATAACATCATCAAGATTGCATAAGTGTTTTTTTTTCTGAATTCTCCATTTGACATTTCCTGGAAATAAGAAATATAACAAATCCCTGCCAGGATTTTATCTTGTCCCCACTCCTAGACACAAAATAAATTACCAATTCAAAATAAAGACATCATACAGTTTCCCGTCCACCGTCCAGAAATTTTAGCCGCACCTGTTAGCTAAAAAAAGTAAACATCAAATGGGATTTTTCTTCGGAAAAAGATTAACAATTATATTATTCGGTTGCCCCTTAAAAACGTCGTTTTAATAGACTCAGACAAGATATATATTTAATCCTCATAATAAAGACATCCGGCTCCACTTGGGACCAATAACACGAAAAAGAGTGTCCAGGAAATTAATTTCCGGGTCCAAAATTTTTTATTTGCCATTACCAGCTTCGACCTATTATCCGATTTCTTGACACAAATAATTGAGAAATCTTCCTAACAATTGATGATGGTTACATAAATCCATCAGTCATATAGGGCAATGTGAGGCACGTGGAGTCCATCTACTAGCTATATTTATGTATCATAATAGGTGATTTGTCATCTTCAAAACTAATCAGTTCTCATAATTTTAAAGTGTCTCTAATAATATGTGATTTGTCTTCATCAAAACTAATCAATTCTCATAATTTTAAACTGTCCCAATTCTTTGTATCACCTGAGGTTAAATTCCAAACTAATTAGCATCTAGACTATGACCAAATATTTTTCTAAACGTCAAATCATATTAGTGATTTTGACTCAACCAATTGTGTAGACAAATGTGGCAGTGTAGTGATTTGATGTGGTATGATAAGTGTGGATAGAGAGCAGGGGGGAGATTACCTACTATGGGATTTTTTTTTTGGCGTTACTGTTCATAAAAAAATTCCAAATTGGTACCCCATAACCAAAATTATGAAACAAGTGTCCACGTTGGACTGTTTTGATAAAATCCCGTGTACCAAACCATTACACGGGATAAAATCCCGTGTATACCAATACACGGGATTTTATACCGTTTGTAAAAAACGGGCTAAAATCCCGTGTATTGGTAAAATCTCGCGTTTTGGACCAATACACGGGAAAAAATCCCATGTTTTGGTTTTTTTATGTATAGATCTCAAAAAGTTATATGGATTCAAAAAAAAAATTCTCGAATCGGACATCCGAGCATCAAGATATTGCTCTTCAAAGTTTTTTTTTACATAATCTCTCATTTTGAATTTTTTTAATTTGAAAAAAATACAAAAATAATAAAAAGGCAAAAAAAAACCGTCTTAATTTTTATAAAAGAATTTTGAATATTTTAAATTTTTTGAACAATAAAAAATCAAGTGACGGATTCATAAAAAATAAAAAAAAAATTAAATTTCTGTAATAAACATTAACAAAAGACAGGTTTTTTCGTGGTTTTTTGTATTTTTTTCAAATTTAAAAAATTAAAAAAATTTTAAATTGAGAGATTATGTAAAAAAACTTTGAATAACAATATCTTGGTGCTCGGATATCCGATTCGAGAAATTTTTTTTTTGAATCCACATAACTTTTTGAGATCTATACATAAAAAACCAAAACACGGGATTTTTTCCCGTGTATTGGTTCGAAACGCGAGATTTTACCAATACACGGGATTTTAGCCCGTTTTTTACAAACGGTATAAAATCCCGTGTATTGGTATACACGGGATAAAATCCCGTGTAATGGTTCGATACACGGGATTTTATCAAAACAGTCCAACGTGGACACTTGTTTCATAATTTTGGTTATGGGGTACCAAATTGATAATTTTGTATGAATAGTAACACCATTTAAAAAAAAAATCCTACCTATGTACCTAAAGTTTCAAAACGCCAAACTTAAAGTCATTTGATATCATACATTTTAATCACACTGTATCATGTGAATTTTGGGTATTCCCTGTAGAAGTATTTCTTGGTATTTAGAGTCAACTACTCTAATGTATTTTTTTATGTAAGATTTGAACACAAATCCTTTTAAAGAGTAAGACTAACTCATATTGATGACTACGACCAAACATTAACAAGCAAAAATGTAGACTGAAGGTTAGACCATTACCATTCATGCCTATAGTATATATATAAATCAATCATATTCTAATGGATGACCAATTTTGATAAAAATATAAACATAATTTTCTCCCTAAATTCTAAATTTTTACATAACAATATTGTAATAAAAATAATTAAGATCATTCACTTTTCAAATGAAAATTAAACATTAATATTTTGTTTGGGTAAATGCGAGTGTAACTTTTAATGATTTATCTCAAAATGTAAAAAAATTGTAAGTCAGTAATTGAATAAGGATATGGATAATGGATGGAACCCAAAAATCTCTGAGGGTCTAAGTCTAAATATTTTTTGCGAGATCTAAGATATAAAATAATATACATCTAAATCTAAAATTTGGGTTTGAATCATATCGAAACTTCTCGTACCGTTGCCATTCCAACGTGGCACCAACGTGGTCGCGAAGAAAGCACTCAAGAGCAAAGACCCATCAGAATAACATGAGCCAATGATGCACGTTTGCTGGTCAAACCAATTAACCTTTTAATTAAACGTGCAAGGCTATGTTATGTTTTCTTGGTGGTGAACCACTAATTTTTCATCATCCCAATTTCTTATTCCCATTTGTTCTCCAACTACAATTTTTTTGAAACTAGTCTCCTACTACGTTTTAGAAAAGGAAAAAAAAAAAGCAAATAACTTGCTGTCTAGGAAAGCTCAACAATTAATAACGGGAACAACCGTACCTTAGAAAATCCAACAATATATTGACTATTGAATTAATCTCTGCGCATCGAGACGTGTATATTAGAGATAACGGAGTGGCCCCGAACTCTCCTCAAAGTCCAAACTCTGCAATTAAGGTCCCCAATAGCCAAAATTTAGATGATAAGTTAAAAAACATAGAAAGTTAAATAACAATTATTTTTGTAATGTTGTTTTAGCTTAAATACAACGTCTTGAAATCAAGCTCATAATAACTTAACATAGTAAAATATTTTAAAGATCATGTGTCCGAAAAATGAATATATTAGTGTCTGCATTATTATCTGATGTAATTATCAAACTGAATTGAATTGATGTGATTGTCGGAAATATAAAAAAAGCAGAGAGACACACTAATTTACTTTTTTCCTGAACAATAATTTCCCCTACGCGCAACAGAAAAAGAAAACTTAGAAAAAGGACAATCGATATACCAATGAGGAAAAAATAACAAGAAGAAACTAACAAAAAGACATAAAGAGCCAAATAGAATGCAAGGAAAATAACGAGGATAATCTCCCTAACAACTCAAATAAATTTCATAAATAAACTTAATCTGTTGAAATATACAAGAGAAAACCCAAGATAGAAAGAGAAATTTAAGCTTCGGATACCTAGTCTGCATAAACTAGTGTAACGTCCCGTGATCCGACCGCAGATATTACAATGAGATTCAAAGAACTCACCTAACTAGAACACCAATTGTTCAAATACCTAAAACCATCTAGAACACCAACTACATTCAAGCATTTTCCTTTTTTTTTCTTTCTTACTTTGGTTTTAAGATAGAACAACCTTAGACGTCGCTACGAAGAACTTACCACAGAATATATAATGACAAAAAATAGAAAGAAAAAAAATCCCAGTCGAATGAAAAATTACCGAGAGAGCCTATAACAGTGTAGAGGAAAAAATGTAAAAAAAAAAAGTGTGAGTTGTTGAATTTGAGCATTGCACTTACTTGCCAAGTAAATTAAGGAGGAAGAAGTAATTGTTTGACCAAACCCTTGTTCGTTGACTCTTCAAAACCCAATCTCAATGAGATGTTTTGTTTTGTCTGTCTTAAGAAGAGAGAAATAGCAGCCAATAGGAAATTCTGAGGAGGAGGAACTGAGGACGGAAACTCAATGAGATGTTGGAAACAGTCGTTGCGGAGAAAGTGTTTAGAGGTTGGCTTTTCTGAAGTTCCTATTTTGCCATTAACTTTTGGGGGTGTCTTATGGCCGTTGAGATGGTTGGGGGATGTGATTTGTAGAAAACAGTAGGGGTACTTTTGGTAATTGGATGAGCAGACCTGACATGTACTGTAGGTTTCTCGCAGGTGGGACTTTTTGGGAGAAGCAAAATGTGTTCCGCGTTTGGTTTTTTGCGAGCGTCTGGTGCCTGAGCAATTCAATGCTCGAGTATGTACTATGAACCCCAACGTTCATATCAATGGCTTTATTTTGAAGGAAAAAAAAACGAAAATGTTCTGAATTCATTAATTATTTAATCAACTAAGTGGATGTTAAATTTTACAAATTATTATTTTAGGTGTCACTCTTGTCTTTCTTTTATTTTGATATCAGAGCTGATGACTAGAATATCTTATTAGAAAAAAAGTAGTTATTTGAATTGTGTTATTTTTTAAATGTTTTTGAGACTTAAATCTGAATTATATTGAGTAAATCTAAGTCTTTTATCATTTGTTTTACTTGCCAGTATTGTTACTTTTATTTCTATTCTTCTATTTCCTGTATTATTTTTATCTAATAATGTTTTTAGATTAGAGATGATAGATTTATAACCAAAATTGTAAAATGAAAACATTCCATTCTGTCACCGAACTGGATATTATGGGCCTTTTTTTAGAAGAATTATGGGCCTGTTGAAAAGCTTTTATTTGCCTAAAACCTCGTTTCGTAACTGGGCCCGTATAGTTGAGCGTATTAACTGAAAATAAGGTCAACTAGTCGTTGACCGAACTGGGCTGCCGGTGTTGCGTTCGCCGGTGTAATTTCTGGCTGTCGCCGAAAAAATGGTCGAAGAAGATGACAAGAAATTTTAATTGACGGGAGTAACGGTATAATGCTCATTTTAAATATAAAATTTTAAAAATAGCTAATAATGTCAATGAAAAATTCGAAAACATAATAAAATCAAACCACAAATTATTTTAATCCGTTTAGAAAATATCAAAATACAGAAATCTGGGAGCCAAATATAATAAATCATGAAGTAAAAAATCGTTATATCTAGTGATTTTTTAAGGGACGGAGTAAAAAATTGAAAAGTAAAATTTATTTTTGATGGGAAGGCAAATGTCGATATGTACATAAAAGATAATGGTCAATTACATCTTACTTAGATCAAGAAATCATTGGGAAAAATTATGTGGAAGAAATCATTGAGAAAAATTGTGTGGAAGGGAGAAAATTCCATGAAAAGCAGGGTTTTAAAAAATGTGGGCCGAATGGTCGGACTACAAATCGATACTAATAACGTCTCATTTTTATAAAAAAATGTGATCTTACATACAGACGAATTTCAAACGAACCAGACCAGATACTTCGACCGAAAATATTCATTAATTTATGATTTTATCTTCGGTTTGGAATTACCTGTTTGTTTAAATACTTTGTTTGGTATATTTTATAATATTTGTATGTATATATGTTATTTTTTTATCTATTGTCTTATTATTAATTTATTATATAAACTATTTACCTAAATACTTACATATATTTAAAAAAATTACAAAAAGCTATAAGAAAAAAAATATAATATATTCAACAGTTGGACTAATCAGATTGATTAACTCAAAGGTCTGACTTAATTCCGGATCAACCTCAGAGTCGTTTTTTATTTTAAGAATCCTCATGAAAAGCCAACTTTATTTAGCTCCCGACACATTCACCAGTTCCCATAAAAGCCCATTACACCGACCCGTACTTCAATCACACTAGCATAATCACCACCGGACCGGGGAAATGGATACTGTAAGGAAAAGCTGCCAATGAAAAATCTGACCCCTCCCTCCCTTAACTCAAAAGGAAGCTAAAAAAAACATATTGCCTTTTGTCTTTTCTTTTCTTTTGAGTGATCTTTTAGTTTAGTTTGGTGAAAGGCTAAGAGGAGGTATGAGAAGAAGAAGATCCCATTTATATTATGGTATTGTGCTAGGAATTATTGCAGCTCACTACTCTGTTGGGTTCCAAGCTCATGCTGTTGGTGCACCTGCAGGTGTGTTCTAAGCTCTTGTTGGATTCCACCCAATTGTTTTTTTATGAGTTTGTTGAGAAGTTTGCTGCTTCTTCTTATTGTTGTTGTTTTTTTTTTTGGTGGTGTCGCAGGGCCATTGATTAATAAGCATCTTTCTTCTCTTTTCAAGTGGAGCTCAAGGTCAGCAGCCTCCAAGACATCCCAACAAGGTTGGTTCATTCTTTGTCTTTGATTGAGTTCGGGTTGGTTGCTCAAGCTCATTGGTTATGTTTTTTTCTTTTTTGTTTGTTTGTCTGTGTGGAAAGATGCGAATGTGCTTCAGTTTGAGGACGGATACCTAACGGAGACGGTCGTGGAAGGGAACGAAATAGGAGTTGTTCCTTACAGAATTCGCGTCTCGGGGGATGGCGAACTGTTTGCTGTTGATGAAGTCAACAGCAACATTGTCAAGATTACTCCTCCTCTGTCCCAATGTGAGTATGCCTTTCTTTTTCGGTTGTCGTAGCTGTTGTTCACATCAGACAACTCTCGTGGCCTTTGGTTGTTGTAATGATCGAAGAGGCTTTCATTATAAGTGTGTGCCTTTCAAATATAGAATTCTGCAGATAGTAGAAAAACTGTGATACAATGAACTCAATTTATGATTGTATGATGGTTATGGGTTGATCCATTTTCGGACATTCTTTGATTATCATCGTTATGCATATTAATTTCTCTCTTGCTCTTGCAGATACTCGAGGAAGGCTAGTGGCGGGTTCGTTTCAGGGATATACAGGGCATGTTGATGGAAAACCAAGTGACGCCCGATTTAATCACCCAAAGGGTGTCGCTGTTGATGATAAAGGGAATGTGTACGTAGCAGACACGTTGAATCTCGCCATCAGAAAGATCGGAGACATGGGTAACTTTCATCAGCATTATTTGATGTCTTTTTTTCTTTTCTTAATTTCATTTTTTGGCCAGGTGTGACGACTATCGCTGGAGGGAAATCAAATGTCCCTGGCTACAGAGATGGACCCGGCGAGGATGCAAAGTTCTCTAATGATTTTGACGTGTTTTATGTCCATTCAACTTGTTCCTTGCTGGTAATTGATCGTGGTAATGCTGCTCTGAGGCAAATCTCTCTCAACCAACAAGACTGTGATTATCAAGTCAGTTCTGTTTCTTTGTCGGGTTTGTTTCTCATCTACTCTTTGAAGTTCTATTCATGATTATGCATTCGAATGATACTCTTGGTAATTTTTAGTGTTAGTAATGCGTGGCTACTATATTACGCTTCCTTGATCAGGAGATTTCTGACATAATTGATATTTTCTGGCAGATGCCTTGATGGTTGTAGGTGCCATCTTTTCTGGATATGCCTTGTGCTTGCTTCAGCATGGATTTGGTTATTCTTTCTTCTCAAAGATGGTACATTCCTTCACCACTTGAAGTTACAAGGGTTAATATATTTTCATCTGAATCAAGATTGGCATTGCCGGTTGCTTGATGAATGAACCTGTGCTAATTACTCAATGGACTAATCTCTTGACCTTGCTAGTGCAGCAATATTCTTCGGACAGTGAGTTTCTAGGCCAAGTAAACAAGCAGAAGCCAACTCCTGTTACCGAGAACATGGAGGAACATAAGTGGCCGTCTTTTGGGCAACTTTGTGCGGATCTCTCGAAGCTTTCTGTTGAAGCACTAGGTAGTGTACTCCTTCATTTTGTACCTTCTTGGTTTAGATCTAGTGGAGCTAAGAAGGACCTCACGCCATTAAAAGATTCACTAAGAATACCTGAAGATGTTGTTGAGCCCCCATCGATCAAGAAGCAGAACACTACTCCAATGACTGGTACCCGACAGCTGAATCCTCCTAATATAAACGAGAGATACTCGGAAACAAAGCCTCCAAAGATGAGAACAGCTAGTCTCAAAGACCCTTCTTTGTCAAGCAAGCACAGATCCTCTAAGCCGCATGAATACGCAGAATTTTATGGCGCAGCAGAGGTTAACTCATATGCCAGGTCCAAGATCCATAAAGAAAAAACTAGGCACAGGCAACGAGATAGATCCGGATACCGTTCCTGAACCAAAACCTGCTGAGATGAAGCCTGTTGAACATGACTCTTCAAAGTCTAATCGGTATGGTGTCCGAAGCACGTACGAATCTGATGATTCCTATCGTTATCGAGGCAGCAGACCCTAATCCTGCTTGTGGACTTGGCTAGCTAGGCGTTTCTTTCCATAGTTGCTGTTCCTTTGGCATTCTATGATCATGATTTATCTATCTTGATTCAGAACTAGAAGGTGAGATGGGAGATGGTAATGAGAAGAGAGGGCACTTGAATGTTGTTGTATGTACTAAGAATTAATTTTTTTTGTTAACTAATGCAATGCACCATGTTTTGTAAATTAATTTAAAAAGAAATCTCATCTTACATACACATAAGAAATAAAATCATTTCGGCACTCGTTGTTTATAAGACTAAAATAGCATTTGTTTGTATGAACAAATACATGATGTTAAATACAAGTGACTTATATATGCGGGTTCATTGTGATATAAATAAATACATTCATCGTATGTTGATGAAAGGCCATACTAAATAAACAACGAAGAAAAAGATTCTTTAAATTATACTAAACAATAACTTCTTCCCTTTTTTTTTGGTTGAGTTATACTTGTTAGTTGTTATACATGAACTTTTTATAAATGGTTAAAAAGTATGAAACTGTAGACCCCGATAGAACAAAAATTACAAAATATGTGTTTAGCCGTGGAAAGCTAAATTTCCAAAATTAGGTATGTGATGGTCCATATTCCTACCTATCGGTACCATGGTTATATATAAATTTTATGATTTATTGGAGGACACCCGTTTCCTATTCGCTATAAGATTGACGTGCCAGGGGCAAACAATAATTATTTTGTTCCACGCGCATTTCTGTTTGTTAGAATGATATATCTTTGTTGATATGAATAACATGCTACTATTAGTTGAATAGCACGTTTTTATTAGTCAGAATGACGTAGTCCAAATCAGTCAGAATGACGTAATACTATTAGTCTGAAAATGACATGTTCATGTTAGTCGGCATGACGTAGTACAGTTAATCTTAATGACTTGGTGCAATTAGTTTGACTAATGTATTATTTTTAAATTGAATGATATGTTGTTGTTTTTCTATAATGACATATTTTTGTTAGTCTGAAAATGACGTATTTTTGTTGGTCGACATAGCGTATTTTTGTTGGTTTGAATGACATGTTTTTCAAAACAAAAAATTCCAAATCTAGAAAATAAATTAAGGCAAATGAACTCAAAAAACCACAATTAAAACAATTAACCAGTCGGCGACAATATTTTTGTAACCCTACAAGTGGAGGAGCAAGTAGTACTTCCTTGAGGCCACGAGATTGGGGCACGCTGTCAACTCCGATGTCATAAGATAGATCCTTACCTCTGGCCACACTCCCGTCACGAAGGTAAATAGAGCTGGAAGCTTTTGTAAACTAAATTTGTTTCTCATCGGAGGAGTTGGTTACAGTAACCACCAATATTAGAGCCTTCGTTTCGTTATCAACCCAACCTTTGACTTCATTAACATCATTGAAGTGAATGAAACGAGATATTTCTATCCACAAAATCTATTTCTAGCTGGAGGAGGGGATTCTGGGAACTACCAAGATCAGAGTCGATTGACAAGGATGGTGGAGTCATCAAGGTCGATGACGCGACTCTGACCTGTTCGAGGAGTACATCGCCGACTATGTATGATGAGATGGAGTGATAGAAAAGAAAAGGGAAGCGAGAAGAAAGAGAGAATGAGAATGAAAGAGGGGGTAAAAAGGGAAATTACGTAAAAGACAAAATTGTACTTACAAATTTTTAATAATTAGATCTCCTCAGAAACAAGATCAACGATAATAAATAATCATGTGCGGTGTGAGACTCTTCTATTAGATGCATCACCTAATTCAATTCCTATAAAGTTCTTTTTTCAAATTTATTCCATAAATTTAATTAAATATTAATTTTTATAAAATAGTCCAAGTCGAGACAGAATATTATTTTAAAAATCAAAGGAATAATCGACGAAAATGTTAGTTGTAATTATCATATACGAGAAATCTTTACCCCAAATACAAGCTTCCCGTGACGAAGTGAAACTGGATAGCTTCATTTATGCAAATTAATAAATGGGTAGGCAAACGACCCCCAAGTGAGAAAAAAAAGTACAAAGCAGAAAAAAAGAGAAGAAGAAAAATAAAAAAATAAAAAAAAAGAAAGAGAGAGAAAGAGAAATAAGAACTCCAATTTGACTTCTCAACAACTGTACCTCGTTCCTTCTCCACCATCTAAGAGACCCATTTTCCCTTTTTTTTCCTTTTTTTTTTCTGCTTCCTGGGTTTAATACACCGTTGGAGAAGAAGATGGGTTGCTCCGGATCGTCTCAGGCAAAAGGAGACGGTGAGCTTCAACTATTTTATCTTTTTTTTTTGGGTATTCGATTACTTATTGGCTTGTTCCGTTCTACTACGGGAATTGTTGGTGTGAAGTGGGTGGGGACTTTGGTCCCTTAAGAGGTTGAAAAGGATTAGATATTCTGAATATTGATTAGGTTTCGATTAGTTCATTTTTTGTGCCATGGCTGAACCTAAGTTTACGATGGTTAGTAGTGACTATTCGTTACAATGGCCTGCCTTTTCCCTCCCGAGTATGAACATTGCGGTTTAAGATTGCTCGGCTCGGCTATGTTGTGGTTTATTTTTGTTTATGGTGATGGGGGTGTCTGTGGTATATGATAAGTGCTAGCCTCCAGCGTAGAAGGTGTAACCTGTTTCTGCTACAGGTACTGTAAAGAAGATCCGGAAGCCGAAACCGTGGAAGCATCCCCAGCCGATAACGAAATCCCAGCTTATGCAGCTTCGAGATGAGTTCTGGGACACTGCTCCTCATTATGGTGGAAGCAAAGGCATGATTCCAATGCCGTGCCAAGTACTAAATTGATAATGATTATTTGGATGGTTAATACGCAGTTCACATTCTGCAAATTTTGGAATTTAAGTTCACTCGTGACGGTAGCTGCTTAACGCGTGGATACATAATTGAACCTGTAGTGAGAAAATAGGGAAAGATTTTCCATTGTTTCCGTCACCCAATATTAATCGTTAAATTGTTTGGATCTTATCGTCAGCTTTGAGATAATATGCAGCACAAACCAAATATGTGATGGTTTTTTGGCACCAATGCCTCATGTTATATGATGTAGTAGGCATGTTATAGTGTTCTCCTGACTGGGGCATATTGTTTTGTGGCATCAGAGATATGGGATGCGCTCCGAGCTGCGGCTGAGGCTGATATAAGTCTTGCACAGGCAATAATAGACAGTGCTGGGGTCATAATCCAAAATGTTGATTTGACAGTATGCTACGACGAAAGAGGTACTCTGCCATTTTACGTGCTGCTGAATATTGTACTAATGTTTTTACATGGTTCTCTGGTTGACAAGATAAGTCTTTGACCATTTTAATCGTCACCGATGTTCTTTTTTCAAATTGTTTCTTGCAGGTCGAAAATACGAACTACCCAAGTACGTGTTGAGTGAGCCAACCAATTTGATCCAAGAAACATAGAGATTGAGCTACAAAAGCGTGCTCAGAAATTATTGTAAATCATTTGTACATGTGGTCTATTTGATGTGAAGTTGGATCTCGTCGAACCGCTTTGTCCTTGATTAAAGTTTCTTATTTTCTTGTATGTTTCGGTGGCTTCCATGAACAAGAGGGCATCGTTTGGTTGTCTTTGGGAAGATGATCAGATCAGTTTCATTGCCGAACGTATGATGCCAGTAGACTGTCGATTGACTAGTTCTTTAGAGCCTTTGTTTTTTTTGGAAGTGGAGGGGTAAACACTCCTATACATAAAATATAACGAGCAAATACATTCTACTTGATACAAGATCTCTTTCATTTTTTTGTAAAGTTACAATTGTCGACCTCTAAATTTTTTGTTTAAACTTGGCTAATGGCCATGTCTTTGAAGTACATAGGTGATACCATCTTCAGGTTGATAACACCTCTCCTACTTGAGGAAGTCGGAGGTGCAATTCTTCTCATTTGCACGCATGCACAATGGTTATGGCATTGTGATTATTAATCTGATAACTAAACTTCTATAAACAATCTCTGATATAAAAAGTTAGTCTTGTCTAATCAACCTCTAACAAAAGTAATCACAGTGATATCTTATAAAAATCAAGAATTAGCTAAGGTAGCCTGAAGCATAAATTGTCTTACGAAAGGAAATAAGTACCTAGTCTGGTGGTCGGTAATGGAAGAAACCGCTGAAGAAACTAATCGAGATGGCCAGAAATTTTTAAGTTGTGAAAAAAAAGATAATATGGGATGTCTCTGTCGAGCTTCAATCAATAATTAACATCAAAATATTAAAAAGTTGATACTTCACAATAACGGAGTTGGTATCGTCTCCGTTTGCACCTCAATTCGTCAATCTTCCCAAGTTTAAAAAATAAAGCAAACCTAGAAAAATGGGTCAGGAAACCATATGCATTTCAATAAAGTTCTACGAGAGCAATGGAGCACCATAAACTACTTGGTTGTTCAGACTATCCAAATAAACAATTTTCGTTCCAATTTATTTGAGATATATACTATTTTTCCTATTCAAAGATCAAGTCCTATATCTCTGTATTTACATCTCAAGAATTCTTTATTGATAACGAAAAGTCAAAAAGAATTTTCTTCTTCCGAATTCCAAGTTTAAGGGTTTAAACGGTTTAAACGAAGCTGTTTAAAGAATGAAAAGTTCACAAACAGGAGATTTCTTATAACCGAAGTAAAAATAAGGTTTCAAAGATGAATGTCCAATACATTGCTCAATCAATGAAAAGTCAACTTGGTCCAATAGGAGATGAGTTCCTCCAATTCTACAATTTACATCATGTTGAGCCCTAGAATATACATGTTCTTGTGGTTGATGACAACCAATCCAGTTCACACCTTTGACGTAATTTGGTGTGTGCTGCTTTCAAAAATGTAAACTTCATCATAACCTTTCCTGCATTGGCGACACGTAACGAAGAAATTCAACATTAAGAGTTGCAAACAAGAAACTAGATGATCCGAGATGATCGAGCAAAAGTTTACCCGGCCTTCCCGCAGTATGTTGGACTGTAATTGTAAATAAGGTTGTCTAGAACTTTCCGAGCTGGTGGCCGATTCAGAGACTTCCTAACTTCACTGCAACAAACAGATGAAGTGGCCATTTTAAACAATCAGATAACATGCAAAGCACAAGGGAACTAAAGTTACACCCTCATTTCACGAGAAGGGTTATGCCAACTGGTTATAACATAAGGCAGAAAATCCCGACATCGCAGCTCCAGCAAAACGTGTCATGCATTTTCTGAAGAACTGAGTACTAACCCGATGAAATAGTTTGCAACATGTTGAGTCACCTGAATAGCATCCTCAGAATGTGGGATCATTGATAAGCCCCATTCAAACGCGTTTTTCTGCAATTTAAACCAAGACATGATGCCTCATGCAAGTCATTGATTATAATAAAAGAACTAAAATATTTTGGCCAAGAAAGGAGCTCACACCACAATTTTTTACACATAAGTGATCTCTGAGAAACACTCTCAACCACGTTTGCAATTGACACATGGGAAAGTAACTAATGATACGCACCTAAGAATATTAGAATTTGAATGCATGTCTAACTTAAACTGAGATCCAATACCAAAATTTACTTTTCATTTCTACATATTAAACATGAATGCAGTCAATGGGACTGCATGTCTCCTCGTAATTCATTAGCGTGTCCCTGGAGACTTGTGTTCACGGTCTTTGGAGATTTATTTTTTTGAGTTTCAATGCTTATGAATGTGCTCAAGTTCTATGTTATTTTTTTTTCTGGTTGTTGGAGAACAAGTACACAAGGCAACCAAATACTCAGCAAAGAGGATAAAGTCTCAATAAGTACCTCCGGATGCCATTGGAAGGCAGTCACTGGGTAGCTACGTGCTTGAACCGTGGAGACATATTCCTAATGAATAAAGGTAAGGTATACGAGAAATGATTCCATAAAAGATTACAAAAAAATGAAGACAAATGCTAGATAAAAACAATAAAATAAAAAAAAAATGAAGAAGAATTCACAGCAATAGTACCTTGTTATCTTCATCTGAGCTAGTAGTCAGGACTTTAAAGAAGCTGGTCAGGTTCTTGTTCTCTTGGAACCTCTCTGGTGAGATGCCGTACTGATTCATTGCCGAAAGGATAATAAAATATCAGAGAGCAGAATTTGACTCATTTGTACTAGTATTGAATTACATTTTTGGTAATAAAATGGTCACATCAAGTATCAAAGCAAATTACTGTAAAAAAGACAGAGAATGCGAAGGGAGAAAAAGAGCATGGAGTCCTGAATGACACTATGCATTTCTAACTTGTAAACTTACATGGTGATTTTGCATGACAAGGCAGTCTGTGCTCAACTTTCCAAGCAACTCAGGAGGAAATCTGCAGGAAGATCCCAGGAAAAGTTTGAAGAATCAAAACATAGTACCATAATTGAACTATCATTTTGCTGTATTGTGTCACTACCAAAGTCCTCGTCATCTTTACAAAACGAAAGATAAAACATACAGCTAGAACGACATGATAGTTCTCCATTACGTTCGCCGACAAAAAGAAACCTCTAGGGAATGCTTTTTAAAGCTTCACTGCGCATGCTCAACAGAATTACAGAAAAGGTAGGAACAAAATATATACCTCTGAAACACAGTCCCTTCGATATTAATGTTTTCCGTAAATTGAAGTGTTGAGGCCATATCTGCTGCATTAAATGATTCCAGAATTTTATCGTCCTATTATCCAAAAAAGAGATTTCCGCACAGGTCACAGCGGCACAAGTTTGTTATGTTAAACATGATAGCTAACCCATTTCATAAAACAAAGACAAACATGACAGTTTATTATGTCACCCACCATTGTCATTCATTCCAGGGCTATAGCATCATAGAACTTTCACATAAACAAGGAAGGGTGTAACCAGGGCTCCTCTAATTACGTAGAAGAAAATAAAACCAAGAACCAGAAACACTTTTGTGCATGGTTTTATAGCCCATTACAGTAAAAAAATGTGTGTTATGAAAAGGAATATTGCAGTACTAATACGTTATAAATCAATACCTTGCTAATGATCATTGTCAAGAGTTCGAATCCCAAACAGATTGCATACAGTGGGAAATGGCATCCTGCATCATTCTTGGCCAATGCTTTCTGCAAGTTATAAAAGAAAATAAGAGCTCTGATTTGGATAGAAACTACAGCCTTGTGGCTCTGCAAATCTTTTTGGGTAAAGGTAGAGTAGAATGTTGCAAACAGAATGCTAACATCTGAAACTTTTACAGCAAAGCAAACATGCCATGAAATCAATATAGCACAGAAGAAAGGCGGCATATAGTTGGAACTAAGTAGTATAATAAATAATAGAGATAATTGAAGCATTCAAAGAATAATTCAATATGTCAGATTGTGATTACCCGGAGAGATAAACTGTGCATGATGCTTCAGCAAAAAAAAAAAAAAAAAGAAGATGAAACATCGAAATATTTTTATTCTCAAAGAATGTATTACAACACATAAAGCCATAAATCAATCCAAGAAAATTACAATGAACCACATTACCCATATTTTTCACAACGAAAAAAGATGATCATGGTCACAAACTGTTAGACAACATAAGCAATCAGCTAATACTTTATCACCCTCGAAAGTAAAGGCTCACGCACTTTCCTCGCCATATGAAGAAAAAAATTCAACGGATTCCAATTTCCAATTTAGGTCGCAGGTTTTTCACTATTCACTACTAAAACCAATCACATTGAAAACAACGACATTACCTTGAAAATGGCTTCCACTACATCGAAATACAACCCGCTCTTCGCCCAACCTCCAGTAAAGAGCACGCCATTCACTAGATTGAGTTTCTGAGAATCACAAAAGCATGTGTTCTTTTTTTTTTTTAAATTGTTCATACGTTTAAAGTTTAAACAAACAAACAAACGGAGCCTAAAAACTACTATCAACAGACTAGGAACCAGTGAACTCTCTGCTATTTTCAAGTGCACCAGGGGCAAAACTGTAATTTCCGGTACCTCGAAGAGAATCTCCTGCGGCTCGTTGTAGATAAGGGGGATGACGCGGGCCCCAGCGGACTCCACGAACTTGACGTAGGAGGCGGCGATGTAGGAAGTCCCGGAAGCGTTGTTGAGCCGGCCGGAGGCGCCGTCCCCCGGGTGACTGAGGATCCCGACGACCGGCCGGTAGTTGAGCTTCTCGTCGGCCGCAGGACACCTGGACGACGACCGGTCGTCGGTCGGGAGGAGGATCGCAGCGGAGTGGGACTTGGAGGAGGCTAGGGCGGAGGAGTCCTTGAAGAGGGAGACGAGGATGGGGAGCCAGAGGTAGTTCCACATGTCGGGTGGTGACGTGGCGGAGGTGGAGGAGGAGGAGGACGGGGGAGGGAGGAGAGAGAGGGAGACGGCGTCGGTTTCTGAGGCGGTTGGGGGAGGAGGGGTAGGAGAGGAGTTAGTGAGGAAGGGGGAGGGCATTTTGGGGATTCAACATTTGGGAGTCAAAAGGATAGATAGCTAAAGAGAGATGAAGGCGTTTGAAGGGAAGGACAACCGGGCGGGGGGAGGGAAGAGACAAAGCGGGACGGGAGGTTTGAGTGGGGCCTACAGCGACAGTTACCTTTGTCGGATAGCAAGGTGGGAAGTGTATCCACGTCATCTATGGATGAAGACTTGTCAATTATTTACTTATTTCGGCTTTACGTCATTTGTCACAACTCACAAGTATTTTTTTTTTGGTGGTAATTTGTCACAACTCACAAGTATTGATGACACGTTTTCCTAACTTTACTAATTTGTATTTTTGAAAGGACATGGCTTTAAAGTTTTTAATTAAGTAGTGGCGTCACAATGCAGATTGGAAGTATATAAACTATGGTACAAGAAAGCGTATGAAAGATATAACTAGATATAAGATAAGTGTTGTGTATAATCTCGTTTTAGGCAACATGGTATGGTTGATTATCATGACTATAAATTATGGTATCGGCAACATGACCAAAAATGATAGTCAATAAACACTGAGTCAACGACGAAGTTTCATATTAATTAGCATTATGAAACATACAAGAATCACACATTAATTCAAAGTTGGACGAATCCAACTGAACCAAATTTAGTTAGCTGCAACAAGAAAAACACCAAAATACATACCTAATTTAGATTAGACCGAGGCTGTTCCAAACAGATAGCAATATAAACCACAAACCAATAGACAAAACTACAAGGATTAACTAATAAAAAATAAATAGAATAAAGAAACAATAGAATAGAGGGGTGGTCCACTCTGATCGGCACCTCCAAACCGACCCATTAACCAATCTCCCATTGTGGTCGGCTCTGGCTGAGATGAGCGCCCTGAGTTGCCTGGAGCGTCGGTCAGGCTCGAGCTAAGGCACGCATAGGAGATGTGGAGCCTGGGGGCGGCTGCCTAGGCTCGAGAGGAGGAGGTCGGGTCGAGCTGTGGGCTGGGCGAGACGGGAAGTGGTGGTATGTGAATGGTGTGTGTTTGGGTGTGATAGTAAGTTATTAGTTAATTTAGGCAAATGTGTCATTTGGTTATACTAATTAATAACACGATCCCCTAGTTTCTGACAAGCACACGATCCTTAGTTGCTTACAGGAATTTTGATGGTAATTTGAACCTAATTAAGTCCTAAGCTAATTAGTTTGGGGATTAGTACAAATTGGTAGACCATATATGCGCATTGACCACCTCTTGGTAATACCCAACGATTATTCACGAGCCTCAGAAAAGTACCTTAGCGTGGTTGGGAGGCAAGTAAAAAAAGCGAGCTAGGTAGGAACCGTTCAGCAGGTCGATGAGGAGTCATATTTGGAAGATTGTCATACGACCAAATAGTATAATAAGATCAATCACATTAGACTAGACGAAAAAATTGTTTTTGAAAAACTCAAAGACACGAAAGACAATATGACCAAATACAGAAGACCTCAAAATAATTTACCCATGTATTTGTGAGTTTGTAACTCACTATAATATACCCACTATTTAGTCTCACTCTACCTATCCAATTTAGATTACCAAAATTAGTTTATTTTACTCGTACTTAGAAATTCTCTAAGCAAAAGTGTTTAGAATACTCCAAACTAGTCTCCTTCCAATATCTTATATCCCTTGTATACAATTCTACTGTAATAAGTTTTTTAACCCTACTATGAGCTCTGGTTGAGAGATTTACTAGCCGATACTGTACTTTGTATTGCACCCAACTGATACTATTTGCACATATTCGGAATAGAGGATTCGCCTCTCCTAATGTACATCAACTAAATGACTCACTGTTGGGCCTGTTTTGAGAGAAAAAGCAACGAAACACATCGACTGAACAGACAACATTCTGCCAGACCGTTAATGGAGATCTTTTTTTTTTGAGGTAGTTAATGGAGATCTTCATTACAAGGAAATGGACATTTCGGAAAGAAATTCTTGAAAATTTACCGATTCTTGTAAAATGATTTCACTGAAAGCTTATCCAGTGCGAGCATTTTTCTGTGCTGGCTTCTTAGAGTTATTCTTGGGTCGAATTTTGATGAAAGCCTTTCCAAGGTCCTGGTTAGAGAAGAGAGTAAGAAGCAGATGTTTAGATTTCAACAGGACGATTCTTGTGAACCTAGACCACTATTTTACCACAACAACACCATTCGCAATAGAGACTGCCTGTGCCGACTGGCATAAGAGCTAGTTAAGAAATAGATGAATGCACCATGCAGGTTAAAGACTCAACCCCCCATCCAGAGGTAACAAGGCAAGTCTAATTGCAGCAACCAAAACCACAATTTCAACACAAAAAAACGACTTCGAAATTCAGGTAGGGAGTGTTGAGAGCACAAAGCATGGGGCACAGACAGTTAGAAGTATCAACGGTTTTCACATTTGTGGGAAAGAAAAAGGGTTTAAATGGCGATGCCTTCTAGCTAGCAGGAGTTACCATTAAGTTGCATCCTACTGTTGGTCTGTTGCATTAGGGAAACATTATCATAATATCATAAATTTTGATTCAGATGAACACAATTTTTGTAAACGAGTTAAGTTACAATTGTTCTTTTCAGCGTTCCACCTCCTTAGTTGCTTATGTTGTAACTTGCATGTGAAAGAAGTCTTTGGCATGATTTTGGAAAAAAGCATAGCAGGAGGGATGACCAAGAGGAGTTATACTACAGCTAAAAGATGATATATCTTGAACAGTTCTCCTAACATTAAGCTAACGCTGACCTAAGATATCAGTTAGCAGTGGTGAAGGAAAAGCTCGACTTCACCTTCAAAACTAAACTAATAGAAGAACCACTTCAACTGTTTTTCTTTTAAAAAGTGCAAGGGATTAAATGTTTTCCAGCTTAGCCAATTACCTGATGTGGGTCACTTTGAGGTGAATCGGAAATCCAAAGACTTTCCAAGTTATAATAAGCTCTAGCCTTCTCTTCAAGAGCATGAACAACAACATTCCCTAATATAAAAGTTCCAACAAAATTAATCCACACATATCGCAATTCGCCTGATTTAGTCTAGCAAGTAACAATAAGAGCGATAATGGCAACGCCCATACGAATCCTAGCATGCCATTATGCTCCTGTTGTGCAAAATATACTCAAAATAATTCCGATGGTCTCGCACTTGAATAGATAACAACTCATGAAGGAATAACATACCAGAATCAACAACTATCCACTTCCCCTCTTCCTGCCCTTCAACGCTCGGTAGCACCATTCTTCTTGCCCCCTTCTGCTTCTGCTTGGCCTGCCCAATTTTTCTCCAAGATCATTTTAAATAACCAAGTTAAAAGTCACAACTTTCACAAAATCTTATGTTCAATAATAAATTTTTCTTTAAATTACAATGGAAACCGCAACATATAAATCCACAAAACTGCAAAGGAATTCTAATAACTACAAAGCAATACATTTCATTTAAAGATGAACAAAGAACTCGTTTCCCGTTTCAATTCATTCACACTGCAACCGAATTCCCCACGAAGCCCCCACGTTCGGAACCGGATTCCTAATTCATTCGCGACAAAACCGTTAACCAAACAGAAAGCCAAAAGGGGCAGGCACCTTGTAAACGAGGGCTTGCGCGATGTTCTTAACGTGCCAGGTGGACCGGCCGGTGGCGACGACCATGTAATCGGCCCATTGGCACTGCTTGGCGATGGGGATCACCTTCACATCGTCGGCTTTTACGTCGGTGAGAACCTTCTCGATTTCTTCGAGCTCCAGCGAGTGGTTGGCCTCCAGGGTGGTCAGAGAGGAGAGAGCTCGGGATGAGGTGGGGGCGAGACGGTTACGGAGTCTAGAAAGAGCTCGAGCGGGCAACATCTCGTCCCCCGCCCTCTAGGTGTTCGACGATTTTCCGGTTTCAGATAAAAAAGACAAGGAAGGAGAGGGTTTTGAGATACGGAACAGTGTGTTTTTTTTTGGCCCCTGGTCGTTTTGTGTAGATGGGGAGCTTTACGGGAAAATTCACTTGTGGTCACTAAATTATGTGCATTTTACGGGAAAATTCACTTGTGTTCACTACATACATAACCTTTCTAAGTTCATAAATAATTTCGATTTAGAATCGAAATTAATATTAAAATTTAATAACCATCTACTATAACATTTAGCATGCAGATTAAAATTATAATAAAAATTTGTTCATTGAATTTCCTACCCTAACCTGGTAGTCCTCGCCGATTAAAATATTATCCTTGGATAGTTACAGTTTAGTCCTCTTATTTGTCTTTTTAGATACATGGGAAAAAATTATTTATCTTTAAAATTTCTATCAGATTTCTGTCATTTTTTAATTTATTAATATCAAAAGAATTTCTCATATTTATGAAATTCTGATTCTAGCTTTATTCAATAATTTCAAACATACATGTTAGTATTAGTATGCTGCTCTCATCGTACATCATACAAATTTAACGAAATTAGAAAACTCGTGCAAGGAATAACTCAGTCGAGCAAAGCACAAGTTCTTTCTCTAGGATTTAAAAACACTATCCTTTTCTTCTTTTTAAAAACATTAATTTTGTTGTGATCCATATCGATGTGTGAGTGATAAGTGGAATAACATGTAACTACAACTAGCTTAGCTTAGCTTTTTGTACTTAGTTAAGGCTTCTATAGTATTATTCCATTTACAAAAAAAATCAATGTGTGAGTGAAGTGATACATATAGACTAAGTGTTATTGTTTTACGGGGGGAAAACTAAACTAGAAGCTTCAAACTCATTAACTTCAGTTAATTGCATCATCAGTTGAAATAATATTCGACAATTACTGCCCGAGAAGACATTAACATGTAGCCATCGTAGGAACAGATAGACGACAAACAAATGTGACTAGTTGCAAACTCCATGAAGCTGATGGGAACTTATCTCCATCAGCCATTATTTATGTTTTACAGAGGCCATCGAAGGAAAATGGCACAACTTCAAGCCGAACGAACTGTATACATAAAAATTTTAGACGGATGCGGAACAATATCGATCAATTTTTCGATAGCCGAATTAGCGAACATAGCGTCATCAACCGCCTTGTCCGCGACATCCTTCACACTGCCTGAGCTTGAGTCACCAAGGGCCATGTTTGAAGTTGCTAAGCTCATGCTTGTCAGGATTACGTTATGTCCAGGAGGTGATCCGTGACTCGGGTCAGACCCAACAGGAGCGCTGTATTTTCTGTTGATCCAACAAAATTTAAGCTTATGGTCCACTTGATTAATTCGTAATTAACTTTATTAAGAGAGTAAATGAAAATAACAAAATAAAATCGGACGTTTTCCGGAATAAAAGTTGTACTTGGTGGACACGAATCGAATAAAATCTACCGTTTAAAATGAAAAAGGTTGGTGTGAAGTATTGACTTACGTAGGGAAAGTACTAATGGCTCTCTGGAAGGGCCTCAAGTTGCGAAGGACGGTCTTTGCCACTACGGAGTGATACAGTGAGGGCATCTTGGTAAGGAGAAAGGTTTTCTTCTTTATTATGAGTTGAAGTAATTTTTTTGTGAGTGTGAGTTAGTAGCAACCAAAGCTACCATATTTATATACGCTAATAGGCCATGTGAGTCCAGTAATTGTTTGTCTTAAAAAAGAATTTCTTGATCTCCCAACTTTTCTATATACAAATTACGTCTTGACTTTTGTTTATTAAAAACAATACAATTTGTTGTCTTCTTTTTGGGGTCGGACGTTCCAACTAATTTACATGGGTCATGTAATATTTTACTCAGATTGGTCGTTCTTAGAATGATCACAATGAAGGATGAGAAAAGAAGATCGACTAGGTAGGAGATAAAACTACTGATAGAGAGACAAGAAATCAAGTTTGGAAAATATATGATATATAATAGGGATAATAGAATATAGCAAGGATCATAGATAAACAAAATGCTAGAAGAAAGTTGATTATGTATGGAGAGGATAGTTAGACCGATGTGCTGATATAGCGATATATCTGAATTGCATAAAGAATCCTCATTTTTTTTATATATGTTAGAATCTCCATATCCAACCCAAAACCTTAAGATATGGAGATTCTAACATGGTATCAAAGCGGGTTGATCCCGAGCTCATTGTGAAGCCCATGACCTATTGTGCACACATGACCCCCATTTGAAAATACGAGAGGCAAAGAAGCCTGTGCAAACTTCAACCTAATGGACTTCGTTTGAGGGGACGTGTTAGAGAGAATACCACATCGGGAAGAATAAGTGGACTGTGGAAATTTATAAGTGTAGATATCCACCTACCTATTATCTTAAAGTTTTGGGTTAGATATGGAGATTTTAACTATAATTTCTAAATTAAAACCTGAGTTATAAATTGTGACAACCATAAAATTTGGAATCATTATCTCTAATGTATGAATAAGTTAAGGACAAATTTTTTAAAGGAGAGAAAAAAATGTGAGAACTATAAAATCAATCTGGACACCAATTGAATGAATTAATTTCATTGGCATTTTTCATATTCGCAAGACACACTTTCTTCTTTTAGCACACATTGAAAGAATTCTAAAATATTAAATGGGAATGATGAGTAAATTTCTCGAAAAATTACTTGAAAGCATGTGAGCGAAGAAAAAAACATGTTAATAAAGATTTATGTTGGTTTATGAAAATAGTCGGTTAGATCATACTATCAAAATAAGACTATTACATGATCAAAACTCACATGAATATAAAATATTCTGGAATTGTCTTAATCTGGTTTTACGAGTACATCAAGTATTCAAGTTTTGAGGATAAGACAGTCGGATTCCAAAGAGGAATTCATGTTATTGGCAAAATCAGACGGTGAGAACTTGTCCAAATGACACAAAATAAGTTTGTCTAACAAGCCAATTATGAAAATTTTGAATATTATCTTGCAGATCGATGAGATCAAGTTAGTATATTTGTCCGATACGATCTCTCCAGAAAAGCTGAATTGAGAACCGATAATGATAGATTTAGCAATACAACCACCACGATCTGCCTCGTTGATAGGGAGGTCTGTCTTCTTAATTCGACGGTATTGATTATTTTTTTACAGTGATTTAGTTATCCAATAAGATCACATCTTCTAGATTTATAAGATTTCTTTATAATCAAGAAGATTCTTATTATTTTCATTAATGTGTATCTTTTTATAATAAAGAAAAATCTTTTGAAGTTTTGAGACTTACTATAATCAAGAATATCATTTAACTATGATTATATATCTAGTTATGCAATTATGGTACCAATATCGAATGTCAATTTAGATTATATACTAATGTCATTTCACATTAGCATACTAAACATTTCACATGTCAATTTGCCCTTTATATGGTAATGAGGATGAATGCATTGATAACTTGTTTATCACCTACTCAGCTTTGAGATACATTTGGGACTTCTTTGCTCTTCGTATTTGGGATTAGATGGTGTGGTGGCTCTAAATTCATCTCATTTCTTAAGGAATGGATGGGTCTCGTGGAGGTACTATTAAAAAGGTTTGGTTTGTAATTTTTGGAGTATAAAGTTTGGGTTGTATTTTATGGAGTGATACTTTGGTAGTTTTGGCTAATAAAAAATCTGAGTCGTCTTTCAAAAGGAGTGATGCAAGCAGGAGTTTTTCATTCACGCTATTACTTGTCGAATATACTAGTGGCTCCATTAATCGAATTTTATCAAAGATTTGAGTTACCAAGATTTACTTTTGTACATGGAGTCATTACGACATCGTAGAGGCTAAACATTTATTTACAAGTATCATAGAATTTTTTTACTACTTGATATAAACTGAGGTATATATAAAATTAATCTAGTTACCAAATTTTTTAGCCAAATTCTTTAAGCTAATGGATGTGATTTAGACTTTGATAATTCAACAACTTAAAATCACAATCCTAGTAGTTATGTCATTTTCATAACACTTAGGATGTATTAAGCTTATGAGTCTTATGATGTATTAAGCTTATGAGTTATTCTCTTAATATACCTGATTATCCTTTTCACTACTAACTTATGCATGAACTCAAGATATCTAAGTCTATTACCTTGTACACTAATATACTCAGCATTTTTAACTGATTTAGTTCTATTTGCAGTTAATCAAAATGTCATCACAATTCCTAACACTTAAGTTTACTCTTTGAGATCCATATATAAAGACAGACCAAAATAAGAAGAGAGGGTGATGTATATACACACACACACACACACACACAAAATTAAAAATAGATGTGCTCCATTGTAAATAAATTAGTTAATATTAGTACGGGCGAGATACTTGCCTATGACCTATCCTTGTCACCTACTTATAATTTAGACATTTTTATGTGCACTTCAGAAACAACTATACGAGACTGGAGAATGATTATTGACTACCGTGTGAAAAGTGAAAACGTGTTTCGAATTTCGAAACCAAGACTAGGCGTTTGAACTCGCTGGTCAACCGTTTTGAGTTAATGATATTTAATCAAAATTAACCATGTAGTTATTAAACATTATATTTTGTAATACATGAGGAAATGCATAAGTCAGTATTAAGATACCCTACAAAAAGTCAGTATTAAGCTTGCTCTGGAGAGCGGCTGCAGCTTACAATCGGAACTATGTTTAATAAAAACAATATCATTTTACCTCTGATATTCCTTGGAATCTATTAAGTTCAACAACGGAATGCATAAATTAACCAAAAGAATGTTTTTATCTCAAAAAGATATTTTGAGTTCTATATCTCGTGCAACAATTTTAAATATTTCAAATAGTTGTTTTTTTGTATACACATTTCAAATCTATATAAGTATTTATCAGAACGAATCAAGTTAGTTGAACCAATGTGATGCTAAACCCTCTAAGGAAACAACGGGCTGAAGAATGCTGCCAATGTGGGCTGTTGATGACTCGATCAAATTGTATTGTCAACGTTCTCGCATTTTGTTCTTATTGATCAATTTAGTTAATTAAGAAAATTGTTTTCCCACTGTGTTCGAGCCAAGTTTTTCATCGGTGCCTTTTTCCTGGGGAATGGACGGGTTCAATGTTTATATTGGTCAAGAGAGTCAACACCGTTAACAGAATCCATAAAGGAGGCATAAAATAGGCTACTACTTGGCTAGATATTGAATCCACAACTGACTTAGTATTTGATGTGTGCTCATATATTTTAAAACTAATTATGAGTTGTTACGAGTAATACATATTTTTCTAAATTAATTTTTTCCACTTAAAATTATATTTTGTTAGAGTTTGAACACTGAAATTTCTTCAAATTGTCCTACACCTTGCAATACTAAGCCACTTTGAAATAAAATTATATAAATAATTTCTAACAGTTTGTGATTTCCTATTCTCAATCATTTAGCATATCCTTAGCAGTCATGTCTCATTCAGAACGCTACATTTACCCCGAAATTAGATCTCCTCAACCAAATTATATAACAACAACAGAGTTTTTTTTTTGCCTTTCTGCTAATTTTTGTCTCCGACAGTCTTCTCCTCTCTAATATGATTGTTGTTGGAATAATCAATCGGAGTCCAACCTAATTGCTATTACAATTTTCTAAACAAAACTATGATCAAGAGAAAACAATATTCCATGACCACTTGTAAATTAGCTGGAACTATTTAAAAGAAGAAGTCAACTCTGACTAATTGTTTATAGAAAGTTGGTATGATGTGCAAATCATTATTAAATTAATCGATTCCCGAATCACATGGCCAGTTAGCTTATATAAATATAGTAGCTTGGGTTGCTACTGATCCACACAACAATAATTAGTGCAAACTCACTAGAAAGAAGAAAACCCTTCAAGATGAACTCACTGTATCACTCCGTAGTGGCAAAGGCCGTCCTCCGCAGCTTCAGGCCCTCCCAGAGAGCCATTAGTACCTTCCCAATGTAAGTCAACGCCAACTTTTTAATTTTTTTGAAACGGTAGATCTTATTCGATTGTGAAAAAACGTGTATGACACCGAATTAATTTTTTGTTATTTTTATACACTCTGTTCATATGGTTAAATTAAGAAGAGATTAAGTTGGCAATAAGCTTGAGTTTCTTTTGGATCAACAGAAGATGCAGCACTCCTGGTGGGTCTTCGGCCAGTAGCGGATCAGGTTCGACGCACCACGCGATCCCGACAAGCATGAGCGCTGCAACCTCGGACATGGCCCTCGGTGACTCGAGCTCGGGAAATGCAATGGATGCTGCGGACAACTCCGTTGATGACACTGTGGACGAGAGTTTTGCTAATGAATGAATGATCTATGTAGTTCAACTTTTGTCACAATAGTTTATAGATTGTAATATATAGTTATGCTTAATTTAGATTCCTAAGTTATTGTACTTTGAATTTGTGCTGTTTCCCCTCCATGGTCTCTGTAAGCATAAATAATGGCGGCTGGAGATAAATTCCGATCAGCTTCATGAACTTTGGCAGCTAGTCGCAGTTGCTCGTCGTCTGTACCTTTCTTTTTTATATAAGTAAAAAAAACATCTGTACCTTTCTAGTTGAATATATTGATATATTAATGTACATTTACTACTTTGTTGCAATAAAGAAAGTATGGTTAACAAATTATTAGTCTAATCAAAATATCATAAGTTTAAATTCGAAATTAGTTGGTCGAATATGAGTTTATAAAATAGAAAACAAATGACGGTTGTTGCATGCGAATAACGATGTCTATCTGCCAGCTTTGCGTTGAAAGGTAGACGGAGTGATCTACTTGAACAATAAGCCTCAATTATTAATTTCTTGAACTCTCTTCGGATATAATTCTTTTTGTTATTTTATTTTGTGGTAATATAATTCTTTTTGTTATTGTTGTAGAGGAAAGTGGTATTATCTTCATTCATAAACAAGAAAAGAAAGTAGTGCATCATAACGAACAGCATCCACCAAGTTACATGAGAACAAGTTCTAAAAGTGAAAGAGATTGGGAGATTTCTTCTGGGGAGGGAAAGAAGAAACTGCATTCCATGAACACCGATGCAGCATGTAGGCAATCTTTGACAACAATTGCTATTTCGTTATTATAAGAGTTTTCATTTCTTATCCAAAATCATAAGTTAGTGAGTAGGTGAATACTTCTATCTTATAAACTAAGCCATCCTACTTGCAATTTTTGATGTGAGACACTCTCTAACACGCTTCCTCAAACGAAATTCATGGAGTTGAAGTTTGCACAGGCCTAACACTACTACTCGTACTTTCAAACAGAAGTCGTACGAGCATATGAGACTATGGACTTGTTTGAACAGTTAATTCTGATATTATATAAGAAATTTTGATATCTTATCCGAATTGTGAGTAAGTGGATCCTTCCATCTTATTGACTATGTACTGATTTGCGCAGGGATTGTATCACCGACAGGCAATCCAAATCTGAAATGGACTTCGTAGAACCAAGTCGAGTTGCTAGTTCGATTCCGTGATTGATGCCCAACGCCTTCAAGATTGTGGGGTGAATGAGATTGGGAAAATATCGGTCTCGGGGCAGCTATAAAACTTCCCAGTGGCATTTCGTATGAGGTCACCACCGCAACATTTGTGAAAAAATCATGCTGCCGACTCCATAGCAAAAGAGCGTCTTGCTTTCACTACGAGACTGTTTGGAAACTTAAAAGTTAGGGAAAGTAAATCACCTTTATGAGTTTTAAAAAATTGAGTGTGTTTGGAATAATTTTAGTAAAAAAAAAAGACAACATTCCTGCCACAAACTCTAGATTTAGAATTCCTTAGAGGGTTGGAATTGCTCTAGACCATACTAGAATTGTAGTCAAATGACATATATACCCTGAGTATCTCTATTCTTCCATTTATGATTTTTTCCCTCGTCTCTGTCCCTTGGATTTTTCCCCCTCTTTTCACATTTCTTTCTTGGCTATCGCCTTTTTTTCGTTTGATGGTGATCAGTGATCCATAGAAGAGCTCGGGCAATGTAACGAACAACTCGGTTGATGACGCTATGAATTGCTAACCTGGCTGCTGAACTATTGATTGATGTAGTATTATATTATATAGATTATTATATAAAGTCCTGCTTAAGTTTTTATTCATAAAATTTGTGCTGTTTCTCGTCCATGACCTCTGTAACCATAAATAATGACCTCTGTACCATTTTAGTTGAATGTATTAATGTAGCACATACTACTGTATCGCAGTAAAGAAAGTATTAATTATGGTTGTTACCAGAAAATACTTAAACCAACTAATGAATATGTTGTTTTGAGTTCGAATTTCTTGAGATAAGAAAAATGATCTCAGCATTGTCAACACATCTCAAGTTCCGCAATTCGGAAAGATTGTTTTCGGTCTGCCATCACAAGACTGGGAGTGGATATCATGGGGACTTTCTCTTATCCCTATTTAGGGACAAGGTTAATTTATACAAATCACTAATTTACTAATTAGGTTGATTCTCTCTCCATTAAATGTCTGTAACCACCCACCTAATTACTTACCTAATTTTACGGCTCTCTTTAATTATCTTCTCTCTCCATTAAATACATATTTTAATGCAAAACCCTAATAGTAACCGTCATTAATCGTAATACAAATTAATTTTCTCTGGTTTGGATAGCCGATTCACTGGTTTGAATTGTTGGTTCACTGGTTTAGATTGATGGTTCACTATTTTGAACTTGTGGTTCATTAGTTTGAATTGTACGTTCACTGATTTGATTTGCTGGGTCACTGATTTGATTTGCTGGTTCACTAATCATAAGAAGATGAGAGGGGAGGAAGGCGGAGGGATTTTGCTAATTTTATTTCTTTGCGAGTTTGGATTGTCGGTTCACTGGTTTTAATTGCTAGTTCACTGGTTTGGATTGCTGGTCTACTGGTTTGAATTACTGGTTCACTGGTTTGGATTGTTGGTTCACTAGTTTGAATTGGTAGTTCAGTGGTTTAGATTATCGGTTCATTGGTTCAAATTGCTGGTTCAATAATTTGTTACACTGGTACATTACTTGTTTACTGATTTATTTTACTGGTTCACTGGTTTGTTTTACTGGTTCACTGGTTTATTTTTAATACTTTACTGTTTCGTTTTGCTAGTTCACTAGTTTATTTTACTGGTTCAAAGTCCCAGGCGAGAGAAGGAAGGTGGACGGTTTTTTTTAAACATGGGTTTAGGAGGAGAGAGAAGGAGAATTAATTGATAATTCGTCTAAAAAAAGGAAGTATTAACTACTGGGGTTTATTTTTTTTTGGAAACTTGGATTTAGGAGAAGAGAGAAGGAGAATTAAATGCTTATTCGCCTAAAAATATGAAATCATTAATTAGTGGGTGTCAATTACTTTCGGTCAAAAGTCAAAAATATCCTCGTCCATTAATAACCATCAGATTAGAATCTTTATAATTAGATTCTGATCTAGTGGCTCATATCGTAGTCCCTATTTAAGGACAACTCTCCTTAAATTCCCATGGTATCCAAATTCCACAGGACTGCTTCTACCCTCTTGATTAGAGGCCACCTATGGTCTCCCCTCGGTCGAGCTGTCCGTACTATATTCTCCCCTCTACCTTGGAATGTTGTCCTCGGTCCACCTCGCCTTTTCATCTTCGAATGGCTAACGTCTATCCTTGGTAAGTTAGCTGTAGTTTTTGTTGGATTTTACGGATACGAGTACTTGATTAGGATCGGGTTATAGTCGAGGCAAGTGTTGGACACTTTCTCCGTAAGACGAGATTGCCCCGTATACTTCAGTGCACTACGGTCTACGATAATCGTCCCTAAGATACAACGACTATTTCGGGTAGTTCCAAGATCGTTGCACACGACTCTCGAACCTTTCGGGCGAACCCTTATATACCCAGAACTTTCGGACTCAAGAGAGGGGGAGAGAAGAACAATTATTGCTAATGAATGCTTATGCAATGAATTGTTGGGATGAATAAAATGGCAAGAGGAGTCTCCTTTATATAGGTGTTGAAATGCCATTTCTCAAAGGACACAATTCAATAAAAATGTCCAAATATCACCCATATTTTCAAAGAGACACATCCATTCATTTATTTTATTTATTTTAATTGTTTACCAACTTGTGTCTCTTGATTTTTACTACTTAAAAACCAAAAGACACCAACAATCTCCCACATGATTAACAATTTTGTCTATCATGAATAATGACTAATGCATGCAGACTCCAATCGAAAGTTCCGACATATTATTATTGCATCGAGACAGGTAGCTTGTGGCTTTGAACCTTCTCTAGTAAGATATTATCGGATTTACTTGCTGCTCGGTGAACGCGATGTCTTGAACTATCAGCTTTTTGTGTAAACCAAGACAATAACATTTACACAATAATAACCCTAGTATATTTAGGTTCTCACGTTGTGTCCTTTTTGGCCATAGACCATATCTTAGATTCATAAGTATTTGTTCCTATTTAAAGCGGCCTCACTTCACATTTATATAGGTGACCTCCTATCGGGAGTATCCTGCCATACTCCACCTTCAACAAGGTATAGAAATCATTAAAAGCATAGTGCTTAACCTCGCCACACCTCTGCAGGTCGACACTTGGGCAGCTTCTGAAAATGGGTTAGGTTCCATGTGATTAACTGAACCCTCCATAACTTAGTTGTCTCGTTAAACCAAGTTTGTGGGATCTCTACTCATCATGGTTGAGTTACCGCTATGGACGTCCTTTAGTGTGTGGACTTTAATCCCATTCCCCTTACTGCATTGTACATTTGATCTCGATTGATTCCTTTTGTAAAAGGATCAGCTATATTGTCCTTGGACTTTACATAGTTAATGGTGATCACCCTGCTTGAGATCAACTGCCTAACGGTATTATGTCTCCGACGGATATGTCGAGACTTACCGTTGTATATTGTACTTTGTGCTCTCCTGATTGCAGACATGCTATCACAATGTATTAATACGGGAGGTACCGGTTTTTTCCAGCATGGAATGTCCTCTAGGAAGTTTCTGAGCCATTCAGCTTCTTCCTCAGCTTTGTCTAGTACTATAAACTCCGACTCCATTGTGGGTCGAGCTATGCACGTTTGTTTAGAGGACTTCTAAGACACAGCTCCTCCTCCTATAGTAAATACATATCCACTCATAGATTTGGAGTCCTTCGTGTCTGATATCCAGTTTGCGTCACTATATCCTTCTAATACAGCTGGATATTTAGCATAGTATATGCCATGGTTTATGGTATGCTTTAAATACCATAAAACCTTTTCTAGAGCTAGCCAGTGATCCTTTCCTGGATTACTTATGAATCTGCTAAGCTTACTAACTGAGTACGCAATATCAAGACGAGTGCAATTTGTTAAATACATCAAGCTCCCAATAATTTGTGCATACCTTAGTTGAGATACTGGGTCCCCTTGATTCTTAGCTAAGTGTAGATTTAAGTCTACCAGTGTCTTAGCTGGAGGTTTGTCAAAAGCTTCGAATTTCTTGAGCACGTTTTCCACGTAGTAGAATTGTGTCAAGACAATTTCGTCTACTTTTCTAGAGAGCTTTATCCTTAATATGACGTCTGCTAGACCCATATCTTTCATGTCAAAGTGATTCTTTAACACGTTCTTAGTTTTCACAATAACCTCGTTATTGCTTCCCATAATTAATGAGTCATCCACGTAGAGACATACAATTATGTAAGCTTCAGGCGTGCTTTAATGTAAATACATTTATCGCACTCATTGATCTTGAAACCATTTGACATTATCGTCTTATCGAATTTTTCGTGCCACTGTTTCGGTGCTAGCTTAAGCTCGTATAGTGACTTGACTAGTCGGCATACTTTATGCTCTTGTCCAGGAGCCACAAACCCTTTAGGTTGCTCCATATATATCTCCTCCTCTAGCTCTCTATTCAGAAAAGCGGTTTTTACATCCATTTGGTAGATTTTGAGGTTATAGAGAGCTGTAACAACTACGAGCACTCTAATTGATGTGATTCTTGTGACAGGTGAATACGTGTCAAAGAAATCATATCCCTCCTTCTGTTTGAACCCCTTAGCTACCAATCGAGCTTTATACTTATTGATTGATCTATCAACTTTGTATTTCCTTTTAAGGATCTACCTACAACCCAAGGGTTTACAGCCCGGTGGGAGATCCACGATTTCCCACGTGTGGTTTTGCATAATGGACTCTATCTCACTATTGATAGCTTCTTTCCAAAGAGGAGCATCTGGACTCGATAATGCCTCTTGGATTGTCCTGGGTTCATCTTCTAACGCATAGGTTAGATAGTCTGGACCGAAGGATTTGGCTACCTTTGTCCGTTTGCTACGTCTAAGTTCATCGTCCTCCTGACTTGACCCTTGCATAGTCTTGTGTACCTTTTTCTTGGGACTTCCTTCTTTTCTTTCCTTATTAGGAAATATATCTTCAAAAAACATTGCGTTCCTTGATTCAATGACTATTCCCATGTTAATTTCTGGGTTCTCAGATTTGTGTACCAGAAATCGATAAGCACTGCTATTTTGTGCATATCCGATAAAGATGTAATCAATGGTCTTGGGTCCTATCCTCACCTGCTTAGGTTTAGGTACTTCAACCTTTGCTAGGCACCCCCACACTTTAAGGTAACCGTAGGAAGATTATATTCCTTTCCATAACTCGTATGGGGTTTTGTCTCTTTTCTTGTGTGGCAACTTGTTTAGAATGAGCTGAGAGCACAGCTTTCCCCCCACATTTTTGGGATAAGCCTGAGCTAATCAACACTGTGTTAATCATCTCCTTAAGAGTTTGATTTTGTCATTCAGTCGCACTATTCGAATGAGGCGAGTATGGAGCAGTTGTCAGACGATGCCGTGTGCTCGACAGAGTTCTTCAAACAAAACTACAGATAGAGTAGTCGTCTGACGAATAATGTCGTGCTCTCGACTGAGTTCTTTAAATAGAGCTACATATCTCCTCCTCGATCACTTCGGATCATTTCGGTTTTTCATACTGAGTTGATTTTCAACCTCATTCTTATACCTCTTAAAGGCCTCAGGAGCTTCGTCTTTACCTTTAGAAGATATACATAACCGTATCTCGTGCAATCATCGATAAACGTGATAAAGTATATCTCTCCGCCTTTAGTTTGCACATGCTTCATATCTGTATGAATGAACTCAAAAGGCGTGGTACTTCTTCCCACCGAATGGAAAGGTGCTTTGGCCATTTTAGCCTTCACTTATACATCACATTTATCGGAAGGGTTGAACTCCAGATTCGAAAATAAATTTAAACTTACTACTTTTTAGTGAGTTTAAATTTACGAGTTCTAATCTATTATGCCATAATTTAGAACACTTGGCCAAATAAGAAGAATTTGTAATTTTATTTCGACTGTTAATGGTACGATATATAATTATTACATTCATCTTAAGAGGCCATATTTCTGAGGTAACCCTTGCCTACAATTGACCATTTTGGTCATTACAAGTATAAAACCCCAACTATGCTTAACAATGAGCCGGGAACTGAGTTCTAGCTTAACAACTAAGACCACCTCGCCTAGTTTGACGATTTTGAAAATTTTGGAGAATATCCTTTTGTCCGAGCAGAAGTGCCAGGTAGCTCCCGTGTCTCCTCTCTCGGATAATTTACCAGGTCAGCCTCGAATACCAAGGCTGCTAGATCCATCTTAGATAGATCTTCAACTAGGTTTGCCATTCCTTTATCGTCTTTCTTCGGCTGGCGACAGTCCTTTGCCATGTGGCCGAGTTTCCCGCAATTGTAGCAATCGTCCTTGATTTTCTTATTCCTTTTCTTCTTAGGCTCTTGCTTCTCCTGCGTGTCCCCAAACTTCTTCCTCTTATTGCCACCTTTTCCTTTGGCGAGGTTCACGGTGATCTCAGAGGTAGCATTGCCTTGCTTGACTTCGGACTTTCGGTTGTCTTCCTTGATCCAAAGCCTCATTATTAAGTCTTCTAGGCTCATATCCTTCCTCTTATGCTTAAGGTAGCTCTTAAAGTCCTTCCAAAGCAGGGGGAGCTTCTCGATCATCGCAGCCACTTGGAAGGACTCGCTGAGTTACATCCCTTCGGCATAGATCTCGTGAAGGATCAGCTGTAACTCCTGCACTTGGTCGATGACCTTCTTGGAGTCCACCATCTTGAAGTCGAAGAACCGCCCGATGATAAACTTCTTCGTCCCAGCATCCTCCGTCTTGTACTTTATCTCGAGTGAACTCCATAGCTCCTTAGCGGTCTTGTGTACCGCGTAGACATTGTAGAGCGTATCGTCTAGTCCATTTAGGATGTAGTTGCGGCAGAGGAAGTCACTGTGATTCCACGCGTTGAGGGCGTTGATCACTTGTTGATCTTTCTCGTTCTCCGCGAGCTTTGGTGCATCCTCTTTCAGGAATCGAACCAGGTTGAGCGTGGTCAAGTAGAACGTCATCTTCTGCTGCCACCTCTTAAACTCGGTACCATTGAACTTCGCTGGCCTTTCGGCGTGGACAGTTCGCAGGTCCGTGGTCAAAGCAACGGTGCTACTCGATGCCATCTTCAAGTACGATCTCGTCTTACGATTGTTGGATTTTACGGATACAAGTACTTGATTAGGATTGGGTTATAGTCGAGGCAAGTGTTGGACACTTTCTCCGTAAGACGAGATTGCCCCGTATATTTCAGTGCACTACAGTCTACGACAATCGTCCCCAAGATACAACAATTATTTCGGGCGGTTCCAAGATCGTTGCACACGACTCTCGAACCTTTCGGGCGAACCCTTATATACCCGGAACTTTCGGACTCAAGAGAGGAGGAGAGAAGAACAATTATTGCTAATGAATGCTTATGCAATGAATTGTTGGGATGAATAAAATGGCAAGAGGAGTCTCCTTTATATAGGTGTTGAAAGGCCATTTCTCAAAGGACACAATTCAATGAAAATGTCCAAACATTACCCATATTTTCAAAGAGACACATCCATTCATTTTATTTTATTTATTTTAATTGTTTACCAACTTGTGTCTCTTGATTTTTACTACTTAAAAACCAAAGGACACCAAAACTCGGATCTCAGAATAATAATAATAATATTGTTACGGTCATAAATACATAGAATATATATCTACAACATTATTTTTTCAGGCATCGCTAGATTTAGAATAGAAGAGGGTCTAAACAAGGCTTTAAATCTTAGTGTTAATTTGCTCCCTCGCCAGATTCAGAATAGATCGAACATATAATCACTAAGTTTATACACCGGGTATAATCTTTAATCGTGTATCTCTCTTTCTCGTGCTCGGCGAGGTTCAATTACAAAGTTCCCCAGGGACAATCATTTTTCTAAATCTAGTCTAACTTGTCTACTCTTGTCTAACTTAACCAAAGTTTATTACATTGTACACTAACATGCTCAACATTTTTAACTGATCTAATTTTGATTTGCACTTAATCAAAATGTCATCACAATTTCTAACACTTAATTTACTCTTCAAGATCGAGATATAAAGACAGACCAAAATAAGACGAGAGGGTAACAGAAAGCGAGATACTATTAAAGAATATATGTGTTCCATTGTAAATAAATCAGCTAATATTAATACGGGCGAGAGGCTTGTCTATGACCTATCTTTATTACCTACTTATAATTTAAACATTTTTATGTGCACTTCAGCAACATTCAACACGATATGAATTTTTTTTATTAGAAATGGAGAACGATTATTGACTACTGTGTGAAAACGAGTTTTGAATTTCGAGACCAAGACTACATGTTTGAACTCGCTGGTCAACCGTTTCGAGTCAATGAAATGAACACGTAATCAAAATTAGCCATGTAATTTGTAAACATTATATTTTGTAATACGTGAGGAAATGCAAAGTCGGTATTAAGCTACCCCGCAAATAAGTCAGTACTAAGCTTATCAAAAAATCAGTATTAAACTTATCAAAAGAAAGTCAGTATTAAACTTGCACTGAAGAGCGACTGACGCTTACAATTGGAACTATGTTTTATAAAAGTGATCATTTTTCTTTATATAAATGTTCCTTGGAATCCGTTAAGTTCAACTACGGAATGCATTTATTAACCAAAATAATATATTTTTTTTATCTGGGAAGAATATTTTGACTAACTATTTTAATACTTCAAACAATTTTTTTTATCTATACACATTTCAAATCTATTTTAATTATTTATTAGAATGAACCAAGTTAGTTTCACCAATGAGATGCTTAGACCATCCGCATCCCTACTCCTACTACACTTCGTGCCCTGGGCATCACGTCAGCGTGTCGCTGCTCTCAGTTTTTCAGCCCATATCCCTGCCCCTGCTACAGTATTCGTGCTTCCAGCCACATCAGCTTTTTTCAGCTCACCTTTTTTTAAAATGCAGCTAACTATATCAGACTCGAATATTTTTTTGCGTAACTTCGAATGCGCTAAATTAAAATTAGAAGCACACAATTTTTTGAAAAGAAAATTTTATTAAAAATTGCAAATTACAAAAGGAACTACGAAATTCAAGAAATTACATAGATATTAAAATTACATAACTAATTACTACCTCCAAACTTAGTCCAAACGTGCTCAATTAGGTCTTTACGGAGAGCGACATGAGCTTCTCTATTCCGAATCTGAGAATCAGCGGTCATGAAACTTGACAGAGATCTTATGCGTTGAGTAGAGTATTCGTGATTTGTAGATCTGTTACTCCCTGTTGATTCATCGATGAATTCTTCTGGACAGTAAAGCCCATATCCGTCACGTTCATCTTCCACTATCATATTATACAGTATGATACAAGCAATCATAACTTTTTCAATGAATTCTTGATTCCAAATAAAACATGGATTTTTTATGAATGCAAAGCGAGCTTGAAGAACTCCAAATGCCCTCTCCACATCCTTTCTGTATGCTTCTTGACATTTATCGAACATCTTCAACTTCCGGGTGGACGGAGATATTGCTGACTTCACAAAGGTAGCCCATTGTAGATATATCCCATCAGTGAGATAATATGGCAACTCTTTATTGTTTCCTTAACGGTGTAGCTCACTTTAGGTGCACGACCTTCTAAAACATCAGAAAAAATAGGAGACCGTTGTAACACATTGATATCATTACAGGTACAGACTCCTTCGAATAGCGGCATCTTCGGCACGAATGTTGGCTTCCATTGTGGCTTGCCATTACTGCACCCAATTGATTACTAACCTATTTTCTTCCTCTCCTGAACTATAGCCCAAATCCGAACTAGAATCTGAACTATCAGAACTCGGAATAATCGAATCCATACTTTTTTTTCTAAAAAGAGGAGAGGATTTGGTGTGAAAACTTATGAAGAATGTGTATCAATTTATAGATTTTTCAACTGATTTTGGACCACACATTTTGTAAACAAATTTGGACCACACACATTTTTTTATCCGAAAAGTCTCGTTATTTGGATTCAAAAAGTTGTATAAAACTACCAAAAAATGTAATTTAAAAAAAAACAGAAACATTAAAAAATTAGAAAAAGAATTTAGAAATTTTTTTATAATTTTTTCGATTTTTTATAATTTTTTAAAAAATAAAATAAATAAATAAAAACCCGAGTGGACGACGTGGCCCAATCAGAGCGGGCCACGTCGCCCACTCGGGTGTGCGCCCTCGGAGGCGCGATGTGCCTCGCTGACACGCAGGGGCACCGCGCGTGTCAGCGAGGCGCCCGGGTTGCCCAATGGCAACCCGACGCGTGGCAGATCCGGGCACACGGACCCCGGGTTGCGGATGGTCTTAACCCTCCAAGAAAACAACGGGCTGAAGAATGCTGCCAATGTGGGGCCGTTGATGACTCGGTGAAATTGTATTGTCAATGTTCTCGCATTTTGGTCTTACGGGTTAATCTAGTTTTAAAAAATTGTAAGATAATTTTTCAACCTTCATTTTAAATTTTTGATCTACTACATATTTATATCTTTTTCGGTTACGTTATTATCTGTTGGCTGGCGTTTAAATTAAGAAAATTGTTTTCCTACTGTGTTTGAGCCAATTTTTTCATGGGTACCTTTTTCCTGGAAATGGACCAGTTCAATGTTTGTATTTGTCAAGAGTCAACACCGTTAACACAGTCCATAAAGTAGGCCGCTGCTTAGCTAGATATTGAATCCACAACGTGACTTGGTCTTTGTTGTCAGTTCATTTATTTTAAAAAGCTACTTGTGATATGTTACGAATAATACATATTTTTAAAAATAATTTTTACAAAGTGTAGAGTTTGATTTTTTTCAAATTATCATATACCTTGTATCGCTAAAACAAATAAACTTTGAAAAACAAAATTATACATATAGTTTCTATAGTTTGTGATTTCCTATTCTGAACAGTTAAGCATATCCTTAGCAGCCATGTCTCATTTGGAACCCTAAATCTACCCAAAATTTCTATTACAATTTTCTTAACAAAACTATGATCAAAATAAAACAATGTTCCATGACCACATGTAAATTAGCTGGAAATTTTTTTAATGAGTAAATTAGCTGGAACTTCCGACAATAACTTTTAATTTTTCATATTAAAAGCAGAAGTCAACACTGACTTATTGATTATAGAAAAGTTGGTATGATGTGTAAATCATTATTAAAACAATAGATTCCTGAATCACATGGTATGTTAGCCTATATAAGTAAGTATCGTACTTTTGGTAGCTACAAACCCACACAATAAATATTAGTGCAACCCAAAAGGAAGAAGAAACGCTTCAAGATGATCTCACTGTCTCACTCCGTAGTGGCAAAGGCCATCCTCCGAAGCTTCAGGCCCTCCCAGAGAGCCATTAGTACTTTCCCTATGTAAGTCAACACTTCGCACCAAATTTTTCCATAATTTTTGAAACGATAGAATTTATTTTGTTTGCTAAAACTGGATACGCCCGATTTGTTTTGTTATTTTTATACCCTATTTTAATATGGTAATAAACTTGAATTTATTTTGGATCAACAGAAAATGCAGCGCTCCTGGTGGGTCTTCGGCCAGTACCGGATCAGGTTCGTCGCACCACGCGATCCCGACGAGCATGAGCGCTGCCACCTCGGACATGGCCCTTGGTGACTCGAGCTCAGGCAATGTAATGGATGCCGCGGACAACTCTGATGATGACACTATGGTCGCTATTTCGGCTGCTGAATGATCGATCCCAGTAGTTCAGCTTCTGTCACAAATATTTTGTACATTGTAATATATAGTTCTGCTTAATTTAGGTTCCTAAGTTTTTGCTCTTTGAATCTGTGTAAGCATAAATAATGGCGGCTGGAGATAAGCTCCGATCAGCTTGATGGAGTTTGTCGGCAAGTCGAGTTGTTGGTTGTCCATCTGTACCGCTCTAGTTGAATATATTAATATAGTAATGTACCATATGCTACTTTATTTCTATAAAAAATGTAATTAACAAGTTATGATATTTATTAACAAATATTAAGATTAACTAATAAATGCACTATTTTAGTGTAACCAAAATGTCACGAGTTTGAGATTAATATGTGGAGTATGAATTAATATAATATAAAATAAATCACGGTTGTCGCATGCGAATGCGATGGCTATCTGTCGGCTTTGCGTTGAAAGGTAGACGGAGTGTTCTACTTAAACAGCATGCCTAATCATTAGTTTCTTGAACTCTCTTAGGCAATTTATTAATCAAAAGATTGCATCAAATTTGCACAAAATATATGACACGTATTGCACCATTAAGTACTACAATTCTCTTAAAAATGATGTAACAATCGAGATAGGGTTCAAGAAATTAGAGAGAAACACAAAGAGCGAGCAAAATGGCAAGATACACGTATGATATCTTTGTTTTAATTTATGATGCTCTGTTTAACATATTTTCTTCTTCCAAATTTGCAAAATACACTTCTCGGGGTCTTAAATCTGGAAAAAAAATTCGGCAAAAAAGCATCTAAAAGAATCAAAGGTTAAGGTTAAGGACTTGAGAATTTCATTTTAGTTAATTTGGAGAATATAAATATATTATTCAAATAAAAACTAAAATAGAAATATCATTAAACACAAAGAATCACTGGTACTTTGACTTATTTTGTTGGCTCATAATGAGGAGAATTTTGGGGTACTATATCAAATTGTTCGAAAAAATTAATAAATCACTAAGGTTCAATGAAATGTAATGGGAGGTGAAGTGTTAAGTAAATAGTCTATCAAGTTTAAGATTACAAATTATGTCTCATATTCATTTATATTACAAATTGAGATTATTAGAATATCCTCAACTTTTATTAAAACTCTAGGACCACAATCTCACCCCACATCAAAACAAAAAAAACACCTTATCCTATGTTAAGAAAACCCAACCATTGAGGAAAACAAATCGTTTTATGTTAAAGTGGGAGGGAGGAGAGTATTCCGATCATAAATCAAGTGGAATAAAAAATGTTGAATGGGTACCATTAATAATGTGTTCTCAATGATCTGTGTTATATTTTCGGTGTAACTTAAAAAATAGGAATTGGATACTTTATAGATTGTGAACATTATCATAATAAAATTTTAGTTATAAAATAATGGTAGCAATACCCATTCGGTTTAGCGTGGCTTTGGTAGAAGATAGTTTATCTTTCGACCGTCTATTTGTGGATTTGTATCAGAGGAAGCCAACTTCATGGGAGGTGTTTTAAAGGTAAAAAAGCTACGCTTGACGGAGGCTACTGCAAGATCCTCTGTGGTGCATTCTTGAGATCATATCTGGGTATTGAGCCTCAAATTTGCTAGAATTATTTAGGGTAAATTACATCTGGTCCCTTGTAGTTTGGCATATTTAAGGCTCGTCTTCCCGTTTTTTGCAAACCGATTAAAAAACCTCTACTGTGCAAACTAATTATACAATTTCCCCCCTTTCGTCAGAATCATTTTTTTTTGGCGAGAAGGCACGGAAAAAGAATAAAATACCCTTACATTAAAAAAATCATCTTCCTCCTCCATCCTTCCTCCCCGACACACAGCCCCAGTCCCAAGCTTCGCAACAACACTGGTCAGATTGACCTTCACCGGAAATCTAACATTTCATCTACCGGAAAACCAGAGAGAAAGGAACCCGCGGCGATCTCAATAGAGAGAGAGAGAGATGGATCGCCACTTTTTGAAGACACGCCAACAGCGTCCTCGAATTGACCCTTGCTAGTAAGTTTCCTGGATACCCATCCGCTTTCGATTTTCCGATTTTGTGTTCCTTTTTGGATTTTTGAAATATAATTGGGTTTCTTTTGTTTTTGGAGTTAAGGGTTTCTTCTCGGTTGAACCACTGAGATTTTTATTGCCTGAGGTCCTTGGATTCAACTTCCCCGGCGAGGATGATAGTCGGAGCCAAATCCGCCAGAAGAACCCCGGCGAGGAGTCCGACGACGAAGACATCGCTGGAGGTAAAGTAAGTCGCTTGCTTCAGTAGGCAATTCCGGATGGCGACCTTGTAAGACGACCCGCCGATGCCAAAGGGAGTTGGAGAATGAGAGAGGACGAGCGGCGGGGGAAGCGAAAAAATGGCGTTGGTGCGCGGCGGAGGGAGACTGGTCGTGTGGGAATAAGGTTTGAGATTGGAGAATGAGGAAAAAAGCTTCGAGGAAGGAAAAGAAGAAACGGAGGTCTGGGTTTGGGTTTTTTGGACCTTCTTCTTCGACATCGACGGCGGCTCCCTCGAATCTATCTTCCGTGACTTCGCCAGCTTCACCCAGTTCACCATCGAGCATAACCCAATATCCAGCCACCTCTACCTTTATTTATTTATTCATTTATTTTTTAAACGAAGAAGAAGATGAATAGTGTGCTAGTGAAGAGGAGGTTGGGCTTCGATGATTTAGTTTTTTTTAATGTAAGGGTATTTTAGTCTTTTCCCGTGCCTTTTCGCCGGAAAAAACGCAGATTCCGGCGAGAGGGGGGAAATTGTACAATTAGTTTGCACAGTAGGAGTTTTTTAATCAGTTTGCAAAAAACGAGTGGACGAGCCTTAAATATGCCAAACTACAGGAGGCCAGATGTAATTTACCCAATTATTTATCACTTGGTGAGGTCATTTCAGAAGATTTGTGGATTCTTTTCCAACCATGGAGTGTTTGTATTGTTATATTCTGCAAAACCCAGTTCAGGAATAGGATTTTATGTCATTATTGCTTGTGGTTTCTTTAAGGTCGAGTAGTTTATTTTAAGGTTTTGGAGGTTTGAGGTTACCGCTGCGGAGTAATTTTTTATGATGTGGGAGTGTTATTGGGAATCAAGGATATTTTGATAATTTCAGATTGTAATTTAATTGAATGTAAAATAAAACTTTGTTAAAAAGACTAATGAATTTAGTGCTTCAGAAGTAAATAGATTCCAAAGCTAACAAAAGAGAGGAACTTGCAGTTTTTGTGCGTCACACTCACACACCCTTAAAAACAGTACTCAGTGAGCTGCACAACTCAAATCGGCACGGTAAATGATCGAATGCCTTGTAATATAAAAAAAACTTGAATCAGAACTGTTCTCTAACATAAGATAGAAATGATCCCATAACGTTACGACGCATAACATATCTATTACAACAAGCAGCATAGAGAAAAAAAAATTCCTCCTACCCTAAATTACTCTGGTTGAGGCACAAAGCAGATAAGTAAAACGTAGCTATTTTAGTATATATTTAGCTATCATCTGTATCATCCTCAGTTAGAAGATGGTTAAGTGCAACTCGTGCTCTTTTTGGTTCCTTTGGAGCT